>BACB01000455.1:0-72838 GCA_000338015.2 Ganoderma multipileum BCRC 37180 | reverse complement strand
AGCATTAGCAAGTCGATTGGCCCGCTGTAGCAGGCCACAAAGCATATATGCTTTGCGGACAAACTAGTCAAAGGCCCCGCTGCTGTGTTATAACTTCGAGAGTTGTATAGACTCTTTGGGACATCTTCTCAGCGCCTATAGCACCAGTCCCAACCTGGATTGTGGTGAACACACCGATCGCCATATACTGCAAAGTACGGGGAGGGGACCGGCGTATCGGGCGCATAGACGTGCATTTGACGAGTCTACGTCCTAAGAGTATAATTAACGTCAGTCGTACCGAGCTCGGCTACGGCGACTAAGTATCTCCGCAAGACACAGACCCGCCATTTGGGCAATACTGGTAAAAATGAAACGGCAAGAAAAACGCACCATGTCGCATGCGGACAAGCCAGCTCAGCAGCCTGGCAGCCCGTGTCGGGAAGGACCGCGGCAGGGTCCTGGGCAGTGGCAATTCCGAATTGCTCTGGCAGGTGTTGCGGAAGGTGGGAGCCTGTGGGAGCCTGCAGGAACATGACGATAAGTATTTCGATCAACGGCGTTGTTTTACGAGGCCGCGTGATGCTGTGTTCGCAGAGGCTGCCGGACACCTCGTTTCGCCGATCCCAAAAGAACTTAATGGGCTATGTAGCTGGTAGTCGATGGGAATAGCTTTCTGCCTTCATGTCTCGTTCATTCGGGACTACTCTGGCCTCCGAGGAGTGGGAGTGGTTAGAGGTTTAAGAGAAGAGAAGCGAGGTAACGTAACCGCAGCCTCGGAACATGACAGTCCACGCAGCAGAAGTGGAGGGCGACGCTGTGTGGTCATGGTGGAAGACAAGGGACTGCGAGAAGCCCTCGGTGCAGGTGAGACGCCAGGTTAACGCGTGCGGTTGGGCGGACCGATGCCTTGGCCACGTGGGAGAGGGAAGTGCGCAGACAAACAGGCGGACGGTGACGAAGACACCGATTGTCTTCTCCTTCGCCTCGGACACGCCGCCTGTACATTTCCTTTTTGCCAGCAGCCATTCATCTCATCTCTAGACTCAGCGCGCAGTGCGCCTGCGTAACGATCACGACTACGACCCCCATACCCTAGCATACGACTCCACTTATGGCCCTCCCCTACAAGGCTGTCCCACTCGTCGCGCCAGGACACACGCGACCCGTCACCCACCTATCCTTTTCGCCTCTCCAGGACGATGGCACGTACGTGTTGATATCAAGCTGTAAAGACGGAAACCCCATGCTCCGAGAGTGGACCGGGGACTGGATTGGGACTTTTATCGGACACAAAGGCGCGGTTTGGAGCAGTAAGCTCTCTCCAGACACTTCGCGAGCGGCGTCTGGCAGCGCAGACTTCACAGCGTACGTGTCTCTACCTTCTTCGACCCACGCACACGTTCATCGCATGGCATGTGTTCTCCATGACCCCGTTCCTGAAACAATCTCTTGTCGTCTAGCAAACTCTGGGACACGTACACCGGCGAGTGTCTTCAATCCTTCCCGCACAATCATATCGTCCGAAGCGTCGCCCTCTCCCCAAGCTCATCCTATCTGCTCACGGGCGGACAGGAGAAGAAGGTTCGGATGTTCGATCTCAGCCGACCGGACGCTGAGCCCGACTTCCTCTTCGACGGTGGCGCCGGCGCTTTGTCGCACGATGGTACAGTCAAGAGCGTGGTCTGGGTTGGTGACCATACCGGAGTCACTGCAGGAGAGGACGGAAAGATCAAGTGAGATCCCAGTTTATAATTCGCCGTTAGCTCGTGTTTCCGACGCTCAACGTACGATAGATGGTGGGATCTCCGAACACAGACAGTCTCAACGAGTCTGAGTTTCCCAAATCCGATCACGTCAATGGAACTGTCGCCGCCGACGAACAGGATCGTCGTCACCTCGGGCAAGACGGTATCCTTCATTCCCGTGCTGCCGAACGCGTCGCAAGCGCACACCTTGACGCTTCCGTATGCGCCCTCTTCCGCCTCGATCCACCCAATCCTACAGGATCGCTTCGTCACGGGTAGCACTAGCGACGAGTGGGTCCGCATACATGATGTTGCGGGCGAAGAGCGCGAGGTGCTCAAAGGCCACCACGGTCCTGTTCACTGCGTGGAGTTCAGCCCTGATGGTGAGATGTTCGCGAGCGGAAGTGGTGAGTCAATCCTTATTTCAATGTCCCATTACATGGCCTTGTCGCGTGCAAACATTGGGGTGTGTATTTATTGACGTGCTCGTTCGCAGAGGACGGTACTATCCGGCTTTGGCAGACAACCCCCGGCAAGAGCTACGGACTTTGGCAAGGCGTGCAGGCGGCTGGAGGCTGAAAGATTTCTATCCCATCTAACCCATCGGACGTAATGCACTACCTTAATGTCGCCTCGCCTTCCCGTTCGGCTGTTGTGGGTCAAACAGATGCGGTTCGTCCGTCGGGGACCTCGATTCAGGCGTATGTATATGGAGGCAATGTCTGTACCAAGAGTGTTGTCGCACATGCGCTGTGATGATATGTTTTGGTTGTCGATTCTAATCATGAATTACTGTCTGGCAGGTGGGAGAAAAATGTCAAATCTATGCACGTCAACGAGGCAGCCGCGGGAGATCTGCACAAGACAAAAGAAATACGAAGGCGTGCCGGCGTGTCGACTGGTGCTTCGGCCGCTACTTATTACTGAGGCGTCGTCCTGCCGTAAAACATGCTCCACCCTTGTTTGGTCTAGAACCAATCAGCTAAACCTTGACAAACAAAAAATGTCCACCTCGCACCGCGCGTTCGAACCGTTCATCGCACACTCGCCATCGATCTCCAGCCTCAAGCTTAGGCTTCTAGTCTACGCCGCCACCGCCTTCCGCCGATACGCAGGGTGCAGCGCGATGTAGTTGTGTCCGTCCGCGCCCTCCCTCGTCGTCGTCACGATGCCGCGCTCCGCAGCGAGCGCAGTGTACTCCTTAAGCCGCGTCACGCCCGCGCGCTCGTAGATGAGGCTCAGCCGCGCAACCTCCTGCGAGAGCAACTGGCCCAGCAGTGAAGACTCGAGCTGCACCACGCCCTCCGCAAGCTGCCGTTTGAGCACCTTTACGAGCGGCTTGAACTCGGAGGGCGTCTGCGGGGGGAGCTTTTTGGTGGCGCGGGTGTAGGTCTGCCACCCGGTGCTGTCGTCCCCGGCTTGAGGAGCTTCGTCTATGCCGAACGAAGCGACGGGCTTGGGCACGGGCTCGAATGCGGACGCGCTGGCGTTGAGTCCGGGAGGACTACACGGCAGTGTGGCGCGAGTTGCTTTGGCATCCAGGCCCAGGGCGTCGCTGATAATCGGCGATGGTTGCTTCTGGGCGAAAGCGCCCCAGCGGGTATACTCGTGCTTCGCCAAAGTCGCCTGCGAGATCGATTGAGCGCGGCGTGCTCTAACCATAACGTGCGGCATGCTTACCCAAGAGGCCAGTTGGGGCCCGGTTGGCTGGTGGCCTGGATCTTTCAAAGGGCCATGTTGCTCGGAAGAGCTTGAACTGCTTCTGGATGGCTAAACGTTGGGGGCTGAGTTTCACTAGAGTTCCGTCTCTCAGACCATTGAATTGATAACGTACTATAATCGGTTCCTGAGAGTCCGCGTTTCCGTCGGTGCTCCCGGATTTTCCGTCAGGCTCCCCAAGTTGTTCTAGAACTGAGATACTTTCTCCGCCGGAGCCGCTTCCCACCTCGGGTACAGGTATCCCGCTCTCGGCGCAGTCATCCGGCGTGCCCAATGTGTCTCCGTCCACTGATGGCTCCAGCACGGCATTGCTGTGTGCGGGCGATGTGAAGAGCGATGTAGAGGCAGAGCTCCAGTGCCTGCCAAATGGGATGAGGCCTCCCTTACCAGAGCTCTGTGGATGGCTGCTCCCTAGTGCGCTGGTCTGAGATGCATGACAATGAGGGGCGGAAGGAGGTAGCTCGGGCAAGAAAGCATCAGGCCAGTTGTAGACGGCGCTTGCCTGAGCCTTCAAGCCCCCATATGCAGCGCGAGGGGCCAGCAGTACAACGCGATACTGGCGCAGAGAGAGGATGGAGACGGCATAGACGAAGTCGCGGTCCCCGGAGATGAGGATGATAGTCGTTGGCGCCGGATTGTCGATAGCGTGAGCCATCATATCGACTACGGTCGGACATAGACATTAGCGGCGGCCTTTCATATAGGCCTGCAAGAAAAACCCACCCATGATCATCTTGTCCGCCACATCTTTTCTACCGTTATGCGGACAGTCGATGAGGGACACGCCACAGGACTGTAGCTCGGAGCGCAGGGCCATAGATTTCACGGAGAGCTGCTCAGGGCATTCGAGGTACGCCTTGAACGTCTTTACGCTGCCGTATTGATGTGCCAGTCCCCGTATCCTGTTCACAATCGTGTATGACGGCTCAAGTGCAGGCAATGCACAATTCTCTGCATAGCATGGTTAGTGTCACCGAAACGGTTATACAGGTGTGATACGTACCATAGTCCCAGAAAATCGCAACGCTTTCAGGCATGACCTTTTGGGTAGCGGCGCAGGTAAAGTCGCGAAGTGCCATGTAGTGGCTAGAACTGATCGTGCTGTATATATAGTGATAAATATGCCACATGCACGTGTTGAGCGCATGCTCTCGCCCGAAGTCGACCAGAGAAAGCTACTTACCATGGGTTGAGAGCGCTCCGCCGAAGAAGTGGGATCATCGCAGGGCCGTGTCGCCCCGAGTACACACGCGGCCCCGCATTCGAAAGATTTCGAAGACGTCGGGGAATACCGAGGGGGTGAAGGAGTATGATCATGCCGTGGTATTGCTGCGGTACACTGGGGTAGGACATCACTGTGTCGCTCCGTTCCGACGACTTCTTAACGCCTGGTTCGCCACGATGGGGCATGGTATAGATGGGCCTTGATGTACTCTGATCACTCCAAGCTCAGTAAATAGCCTAACTGGAACGATCCGTGCTGCGGTAGGAACACTAGGTGATTGAGCAATGCTGCTCAAGTGGTGTCTGCAATGGAATAGCGGGACGGTGTTTCGACCCTATACCTGTTCATCCACGTCAATTATTGGGTTCAAAAACGTACACGAGGCTGAAGAGAAGATAGTCACCGACCGATTCTGGAACCGTGGGCACTATAGATGGAAGGCGGTAGGCGTTAGCCTCGCCTCATGCCCAGCTGCTCCCCTTTGAGATGCCGTCATGTAATACCTGGTAGGAAAATGAAGAGCTACGTATTGGAAATATTGAAGGCCTCCCCAAATGTGGGGAGTGAGGCAGGCTCAGGGGCCAATCGGAAAAGTTACGGTGCCGATTGCCACCTCGAACTGAGGGCTCCCCGCTTGAGATTGAGACTGTGAAGAAAAACTTTCAGAATGGTGACTAGAATATCCACATAAATGGAACAAAGAACGGAAATCCTTACGTTGAGACTGTACTTAATGGTCATGCGCACGAGCATAAGCTGATGGCCATTGCCACTGACCGCGACCTTGAACGCTCGAGTTCCAAGTCGCGGACTTGCATTCGGGTTCGATAGCTTGAAGCGCCCAGCCGCCAACATGTGACAAAGCCATTGCAAACAAACATTTGCTCATAGCCGGCATGCATTGCATGATCTAGAGGCTCTTCCTCATTCCCTCGACAGTCACTAATCATTACTTACTGCACGTTCGGCATGCATCCAATGGTGTAGGAGGTACAGGTCACCCCTTCGAGGCCAATCGCACGATCACTCGCGGTCCCGCTCATCCGATCGCTAGAAGCTGCCTCTGCGCGCAACTCTCGGCAACGTCTGACACAACCTGGTTCACTTGACCAACACTTGACCCCCTTTTCGCCCGCCGCGTAGCATCAATTTTAGTCCGACGCATCTTCCTAAGTACTTACTTGCAACGCAGGACATCGCTAGTCGACAGCTTTCTCAGCTTTGACTAGAGAAGCTCACCCCATGACCGTCGCATGACCCTGCTCTCTTATGTACAAGGCGACTTCCGCGCATCCGCGCCTCCTATAAGAATATAGCTGGTGGGAGACAGCTTCACGCGACTGTATTCATCCCTCGCCTCCCGCGGCCGCGCCAGCATTTCTACTCCTCACAGATTACCGAGTTACGCAAACCATGGCTTCTACCGTCGGCCTGTCACTCCTCAAACGTAGTCGCCACATCGCAAGCGTGCGTCTAGTCAGCAGGGCAAGCTTTTCCACCACGTCGAGACTCTTAGACAGTGCGCGCGGACGGGGGACCGGCCCTCCTCCTCCTTATGGGCCGGTCGGTGTCGCCAAAGCCCTCGAGACGCCTCCTAACGCCCGTGAGTGGCGGTCTCACCATATCTCACCTCGTGTCCTGCAATCGCGCGACTGACCAAACGCACCACTTAGCGGCGAAGCCGACCCTGTTCGCGAATGAGTTCTCGCTCGCCGACCGCGTCGCCCTGGTCTCGGGCGCGAACCGCGGCCTCGGGCTCGAGATGGCTCTGGCGCTCGTCGAGGCCGGCGCACGCGCGGTCTACTGCGTGGACCTCCCGAAGGAGCCCGGCGAGGAGTGGACGAGGGTCCGCGACTACGCCAAGCGACTCGACGGCCTCGCAGGGGAGGGCCGTCTCGAGTACCTTAGCGCGGACGTGCGCGACCAGGAGCGGATGTGGAAGGTCGGCGAGACGATCGGGGATAGAGAGGGACGCCTGGACGCGTGCATCGCCGCCGCGGGTGTGCTGAAGAACCACACCGACTGTTTGGAGTATCCGGCAAAGCAGTTCCAGGATGTGAGTGGTTTTACTATCTACGAGGCCATCCTAGACACGACTCGGGCTCGCGCGGGGAGCGTGCTCCACCCCTTCTTATCTCGGATGGATGTACGGTGCGACTGCGCATGTCAGGGTCTGAGTTCTTGCTCTGGTCCGCCGTTCGGACAGACTCAGCATCCGAGAGCTGGATGGGAGGTCTTGACAGATTCGTCAGACTCTACTGAAGCTCATTGCAATATGAGTCTCCTGATACGTCTTCTCATCGAATTAACCGTCTATGTTCTGATTCAGTATTGACACGCCTTGCATTCGCATTTACGCAGGTGTTGAGCATAAATGTCAACGGCGTCCTGTTCACTGCGCAGGCCGCAGGCCGCCAAATGGAACGCTTCGGGAACGGCGGGAGTATCATCCTCATCGCGAGCATGAGCGGAAGCATCACCAACAAGGTACGTCTTTCATTTCGCCAGGGCCTGTCCATTTACCGCTAGCGGCCGATGATCTGCGCCAGCTGCGCTGCGTCCGCTGGCAAGAATGATGGATGAATCCTGGATATTCCTGCTGCGCCCTCTCCATACATACCCGCTGCTGGCATCCTGCTTTCGACGTCGCATCCCGGCCTGACACGCACGACTTTCATTCATACAGGACCATGCATGGGTGTCTTACAACGCGTCCAAGTCGGCCGTGCTCCAGATGGCGCGCAGCATGGCCTGCGAGCTTGGCCCGAAACGCATACGCGTGAACACGCTCAGCCCCGGGCACATCTACACAAAGTGCGTCACCTTTCGCGGATTCTATTCACATGTCCCTGGCTTGGCTTTGGGGCTCGCGTGGTCCTGGGCCCCGATGTTCGCTCGCCCGATACTCGCAAATCGGGGACGCGGGAGATATAGTCCGCTCCCCGACGCCCGGCGCGTTAATTCCATGAACGCCGAGGAAATTTCGGCGAGAGGACGCGGGGCCCTGGCGCCGCCCGCCCTGCCAAACGCGGGCAAGAAGCGGCCACGTATTTACTGCATGGCGAGGGCTTCGGAGGGCGGGAAGCTGACGGCGTTCGTTTTTTTGCAGTATGACCGCAGCATACCTTGATACGCAGCCGCACCTCCTGGACAAGTGGGCGAGCCTGAACCCGTTCGGGCGGATTGGGCGCCCCGACGAGCTGCGCGGCGTGGTGGCCTGGCTCGCCAGCGACGCGAGCAGCTTCTGCACGGGAAGCGAGTACGTGCCTTTCTCGTTCTTCTTGTGGCCTGGTTCCGCCGGCAGCCTGGCCGTCGAGGTCGAAACGGTGCCGGCGGGGGAGGGACGTATTTGGACGAGGACACTGATGTGTCTATTTGCAGCATCCTTGTGAGCGGCGGCCATCATGCGTGGTGACGAGAGACTTGGACGTGGTATACGAAGATGGCGGAATCTGATGTGTGTATAAATTGGGATTTCCAAGCAGTACCTGGGACCTGTGATATACTTGGGATCTTGTGGACCGTTGGCTGTACTTTTGGTGTATGTAGATTCATAGAACAGAATGGCGATGTGCGGGAGAGGCTGTTTCAGTGTTTTCCGAGTATCATTTCCTGAGCATGTCAAGATGGAAGGTGGACATCTGACATGTGTGGTGGACCGGCACGGACCGTGCAGTGGACAAGACGCGCTCTTCAAAATTGGACTGGTCGCAGATAGTGCTAAGAATTCCCATCTGGACTACAGCCCGAGAGATAATCGCGGGGTTCGGGAGGCCCAAAGATATGGATGATTGATGTGAGGGGGCTCGTGCGATTTGGGTGGGAAAGTGAACGGGGAAATCGGAGAGGGTTCATATATAGCTTCAAACTAGTACACACAGACCCAGGAAACGGGGTACAGAGAGGACGAGGAGGAGTTGCAAGGGAGGCGGTGGAGGACACTGGTGCGAAATGGAGCCCAAGAATAAAATTGTGGGACGCGGAGCCGGGAAGACAAGCTTCCGAGGAGGCACCGACGAAGAGAAAGAGCGTTTGAGCGGGCGAAGGAGACGCCGTGAGGGCGGACGGCATGTGTACGAAGAACGGACACGCTGATGGGGTGCGGGACAGAAGGCACCCGTTAACGTGAGGCGGACGGGCTTAGGGCAAAGACTTTAGCGAGCGCGCGGTGATCGAAGGCGTAACCGGCGAGCGAGGGGGAAGCAACGAGGGGAAGCCGCGGCGGGGTGACTGCGAGGGAGACGAGAATGACGGCGGGCTGAGCAGCAGCAGCAGCAGCGGCGGAGCGGACGCAGCGCCAGCAAGACACACCACTGCCAGGGCAGCCGCCACAGTGCCGCAGCGCTGTGACAGGCTGTGACACGCGCCTGGGGAAGAGGGCATTTGGCGGGGAGTGACGGGTGGGGGGTGACGGAGCGTGACGATCGATCGAGATCTGGTGCGCAGCTGAGGGACTGCGGAGTGCGCAGGCGTGCCAACTTTGCAATTGGCTGAGAGCAGATCCCGCTAGCATTCCTCCCGCACTGCGCATCGCAGCACCCATCCTCTTTCCCTCCTCCACTCGTCTTCTCACTCGCCCTCCACTCTCATCTCTGCCTGTTTCTCGTCCTCGTCGCGCTTCTCATTCTCCTCTCGCTTGCTCCTCATGCAAGAGTCCACAAACACTAAAATCGCAACAGTCTCAAGGAAAGGAAAGGAGAGGGAGGGCGCGCAGCCGGACATAGCAGACAGGATTATCGCCTTCAGGCGAAAGCAAGCGTACGTGTCCTGTCTTATCCAACGTACGCGAGCCCACTCACCTTTGTTTTCGCTTCTTAGTACTGCAGCATCCCGCGAGAGGCCCGAGCGGCCCTCACAGCCCTCCTCATCCACACCCAGACCTTCCACCGCGCGACCTTCTTCGCCACGGAGACTGCATGCGCCTCCCATCCCCAGTCCCAACATCATCGTCTCCGAAGCATCCCCATCGCACATCGAAGCTGACGCGGACGACTTCTCGCGCCGCTTGAAGATCTCCCCCCATTCGCCACGGGCTGCGCATGCGCGACCTGCTGCGAACGGCAGTCCCGGTAAGCTATACAACCCTAACACGGATCCTATCCGCCGCTCCGTTATAACCGCCGAGCCCGACGCGATGTCCGACGCCGCCTCTTCCTCACACTCTCCGCGCGCGATGCCCGCCCGAGTCCTTCAGTCCGCCCAAGCATCAAGAGGCGTCGGCGATTCTCACCGACAACTTTTCGACCCACGCAAGCATGATGCAGTCCTCTTCTCGACTCAGAATCGACATCATGTCCCCACCGCGGCCGCCAACAGCCCTCCGAATGCTAGCCGCCCCACACCGACACCCAAGTCTTCTGGCGACTGGGTCTCCGCTTCGTCAACGTCATCCGTATCTTACGCTCAGTCAACTATTTCCTCAAATTTCACTCTGTCTTCCGCTACCGACTCCTCTTCCGCTTCTTCTGCTCTCTTCGATTCTTCAAATCCCGCCGGTCGGAGGTCCGAGGACAGCGCGTCTAGCGCGAACGCCTTCTCGCGCAAACTCAAGGAGGTCTACCGCACGATCAGTGGTTTGGAAAGCAAACTGCTTGGGAATGACCGTGATCGGGAGCGCGGGGATGGTGGTGAGCGCGCTGCGCAGCGCGGCGTCCTCATCAAGGGGCGTCCCGCCAGCACAGGCGCTGCGCGAGACGGCACGAACGAGGAGGGGGAGTCGGAGCGGTGGCGCAAGCTCGTTTCGGAACACCAGCAGTCAGCCTTACTCGCTTCATCTCATATTGCGGGGGACTGATTTCGAAATCATTGACTAGACTCGCTGAGAGCATACGCGAGATGCTCGCCCTGACCCTGGCGCCTACTGTTCCCGCCTCGCTAAAGAACATCCCGCAGAAGTACAACCTCATCATTCGCCTATGGTCCCATGCCTTCTACCACCTGCTCGAGTCCTTGCGTCATGCAGCACGCCCTCCAACTACGTCGTTGGTTGCTCTGGAATATCTCCAGGTAGGTTGGTTGTCTTTGCGTTGTGGATGCTCTCTAACCTACGCTTTGAAGCAATTCCTCAATTATGCGTATGTCTTCTATGGCGGCCTCATCGAGGAGAGGAATTTCATCCAATACCGCGGCGCCTTTTTGGAGGCGTTGGGGGATCTTTCGAGGTATTGGATGGCTGTCAGCGCACTGATTGAAGGGACGCACACTTCGAGCAACACGTTGACAGTGTCTGCGGTTGCCACCAACAACCTCTTGTCTGCTAACACTCCACGTCCACTGTCCCCTAACCCACCAGCAACGGATCTCCCGTCAAACGCTGTTTCACCTACACCTGCCCGCATCGACGATAGCCCACAGTCATCAGAAGCCGAGATGGACGTCGGGGCTGAGGCGGTTGCAGGCATCCCAGCGATCCATCTGCACAACATCCCGAGCGTTGGTCAAGAGGCAGCACGGCTTATGGAGCTCGATTCCGACAAGGAGCGTTGGCGGCAAGTGGCTAAGGACTGGTTCGCGCGGGGTCTTGCCATCACCCCCAACTCGGGCAAGCTGCAACACCATCTCGGCCTGCTGAGCCGCGATAAGGACGGAACGGACGAGGAGCTGCGCGGCGTTTACCATTTCGTCAAGAGGTTTGTGTTTACCCCGTGTGCGTTCCCAGCAAACGTTGCTGATACGTGTATTTTTAGCATGGTTGCCTTTCATCCGTTCTCCACGGCACGCGAATCAGTGCTTGTGATGTGGTCTCCGGCGGCGCAGGCGCGACGCCAGGCGCCGGACGCGCGCCTCCCCGAGCTTTTCGTGCTTCTCCACGGGATGCTATTCACCAACATCCAGCTCGACGACTTCAAGCGCGTACTGGAGCGCTTCCGGGAAAAGCTCCAGATTGGAGGTAAGTTCGGCGGCTCATTTTCCATATATGGGCGCTCGCTCAATGGCGCCTTCGTTACAGATGGCGAGCAAGTCGAAGAGCGAGAATGGATCATGATGGCGCTCATTAACATTTCGTCGCTGCTCGAGTACGGTCGCCCAACTTCTGTCCTTCGCCGTGTTGCGGGCATCGAGACTCGCGGAGCCGCCGCCCCCAACCTCAGCCCCACCCTCCCGAACGGGGTTAGCGCAGGTAGGATCAAGGTCCTTATGGCCAAGCGTCTCGACGGCGATAACTCTCGTATGGAAGTTGACGACGACGAGGGCGACGAGAAGGCCATCGCGGGTGAGGCCCTGGACGGATCGACCACGGAGCTGCCAGCCGCTCTGAAGTTTGCGATGCAACTCACGTTCGTCATGCTCTCCCACACGCTGCGCCACCCCTTCCGCCGCTCGAGCCAGTATGCCGCGCAGACCCTCAACCCATACAACACTATCATGCTCACCTTCCTGGCGACTGTCCTCCGCGAGCCGTCAGCGCGTGCCGCGCTCGAGCGCTCGATCCCCTGGGAGGATCTCGGAGCGTTCTTGTCCAATGTTTCCCGTCGCGACGTCGCTCGTGAGTATCAGAAGGCGAGCGCTGAGAGCGGCCTCCTGCTTACTAGCGGGTGCAAGCCACTTCCGGAGGACTGGTGCGTGCGCGGTATGGGTTGGGCGGGGAAGAAGGTGTTCGAGCGCGGGTTCTGGAACAAGGACGCCGATGCCACCGGAGAGGAGCGCAACATCGAGGTCGAGGTCCTCGACCGCTTTGAGGTGCCTGACCAGGCGATGGAGGATGTCATCGAAGATGACGGCGACGAACGCCAGGCTAACGACCAGTCGCCCGAGAAACGTCGCTGGGTCCGCATCGCCCGCGCTGGCCTCCGTATTGCGCGCGATATCCACGGCTTCAAGTTCACGCCAGCTTCGTCACCGGAGGGCCGCCCATCGTGGAGGGTCGATGGTGTCCTCGCTGATAAGGTTGGTCGGTGGAAGGAGGAGGAGCGGATCGAGCGCGAGGCGGAGGAACAGCGGTTACGGGGGACGAGATGGGAGGACGACTCGATGGAGGTGGACGAGGACGAGGACATGCACGTGGATGGTGAGGGCGAGTCGAGCGAGGACGACGAAGGGGACTCGGAGGAGATCCGGAACCTCAAGGCGAGTGTCCAATCTCCGCGCTTGATCTAACTCGTGCTAACGCTTTCTGTTGTTTGGTTTAGGCGCGCCGGAGATATCTCCAAACCCTCCTTGAGTCTGGCCAGCGCCAGCCTCGTCGTCGCCCTCGCGGCCCGTCTGCACGCAAGGCAGAGGCTGGTCGCCAAGCCTTGCATTTGGTACCTGGCTACTCAGTCCTTGTTGTCGACACGAACATCTTGCTCTCGTCTTTGGCCGAGTTCTCCGCGCTCGTCGAGTCAGGCTGCTGGACTATGGTGGTGCCGCTGCCAGTCATCATGGAGCTTGACAGCCAGGCCAGTGGCAACACGACACCTCTTGGTCAAGCCGCTGCGGCCGCGCTCACCTATATCACCGCGCATATCCGCACACATGCCGCCTCGCTTAAAGTCCAGACATCCCGTGGCAACTACCTTACCAACCTTAATGTTCGAACCGAGCAAGTGGACTTCTCCAGCACCACCTGGGAGCGCAGTATGGACGACCTGATCCTTCGTGCCGCCCTCTGGCAGGACGAGCATTGGGTTGATCGCTCGGCGATGTTGAAGGGCAGCGATTCTGTCAAGGACACGGCTGGCGCAGCGAAGGTCGTCTTGCTCAGCTTCGATCGCATGCGTAAGTAATCCGACCTTATCATATGTAAGCAGCAACGTAACGCTAACGCCGCTGCTTACCTCTTAGTGCGCCTCAAAGCCCGTTCACGACAGCTTAACGCTGCGAGTGAGCAGGAGCTTGCGTCTATCCTCGCTCCTGGGTCATAACCTTGCTCATCGCGGATGGATTTTCCTTTCCGGGCTTTTCCAACCCGCCTCCAGCGCATCGCCCGGTTGCCGCCCAGAGCGACCACGGCGCCCTCACGAGCGATCCTCGAATTGGGTCTCCGCGCCCTCATCGCCGCCGCTTCCAGAAAGCTGAGGCCAGACAACGTGCATATGCGCGGCGAAGCAGCGCGTCCCGCGCTGTACGACTTCGAGCACGGTATACCCCAGTCGAGGTATTATTCCACCGCGGACTACCTACGCATGCAGCGGACTCTTCCTTCGCATATTCTGTCTCTCCTTTTGACACCGACTTCACAGCGCTTCCCCGTCGCTTCTCCTACGTACGGTCATCGTCGAACTTGCTGCACCCAAACTGGCCCATAACTCTACTACACCATGCATATTATTTATTCCTACCGCACACATTATAGCTCTTGTCGCATCGCCTGGTGTCTACGTCGCATTTTCCCAGAGCACAACCCATACATACCCCAAACCTCATCACCAGCTACTCCCTTCCGCCCCCGCCACTTTCCGGTCTTTGTCGTCGTCGGTCTTGTTCTGTCTGTCTGCCTCGATCTCTCTGTCATACTCTATGTGTTGTCATATCTACTACACCCCTCGTTCTCTGTACCAGCATCTCTGCTAGTTTTTATTGAATTGATCTCTTTCCATTTTTCCCTGGAAACTTTAGTCTCCACCCGTCTGGCTACACTTTGGAATCGCACTAAGCGGCTTTGTGGGCCTGAAGTGCAGATCGCTAGTGTTCGCTCGCTATGAAACGAGCGATCCTGTGCCATGTAAGTATAGGTCGTGATCCGTGCATACCTCAGGGTGAACGGTAAATGTCGCGCCCTTGTCTCCCTTGGACAGACGATAGATGACCTATGTGCGGGAGGTACTGTAGGTATTGAGCTTGTGTGATCATGAGTAAGTAGGTTCGCCCCGACGCAGCCTCGTGGCGTGGTGGGCGCTTACCTGCTTGCGCGTCACCATCCTCAACACCGTCGAGTCCGAGTCCTCTTGCTACCATATCATCCATGACTTCAAGTTTTATCGCTTGCGCTAGCTCATGTTACTGATATGTTCTCTCAGAACTATTGCCCTTCATTTGAGGTCGCGCGGTGAGAGCGCAGGGAGACTCGGGGGACAAGGTACGGCAGCTCGTATAACGTCAGGGGGGAACTTCCACTGGCATCCTTCCATTGGTCGTTCTCATCTCAAGGGACAGCAAGGGACTAAGGCGTGTCTTCTGATATGGCATTCTTCCGAGACTTATAGAGTTTATGGGGTAGGTTTAGCTAGAATGCCGGCTTTACTAGGCTGAGTTGGTGCGGCCCCGGACATGTTCTGTTGGTACGTTGGTACTCGTCCTGCGAATGCAACCCCATTCCATATGCATATCCAACTCATGTCAAGACGACTAGCCTTCTATATGACAAATACCGGCCTTTCATAGCTCAGTCGTAGGCAAGCATTCGACCGACGGCGTCTACCCCCAGATCCCAGTTTCCTGCAGGACTCGACCTTCCTCCACAAACCCCCTCGCCCTCAGCGGCTCTTTCGGGGCCGGCTCGCGGATAGTGACATCATCGTTCTGGCAAGGATAGGGAAAGTCGGGAGTAATACGACCACCCCGACCGCCGATCCTCCGGAAGACGTTGAAACACGTCAACTCCGCTAACACCGGCCTGGAGGGTTAGTCTACAGGCCTGTGGATGCTCTCCGTGAGTGCTTCTTGCTCGATTTCTGCGTTCAGTTCCGACTGATCTAAAGGAAGCGGACAATAAGAATACGTTACCCATAGCCTCGCGCTCGGGATCTGCAGTCTCGTCGTCCTACAGGTATGTGCTAATTTGGCAATCATCTAAATAAGCATTGATCGGGCTTTCACCGAACACAAGGTGTAAAGGGTGTGTTGAACGATAGACGTGACGTCGGTGCCTTGTTAATATCTAGGAGCGCATTGCTCCACTTTGCAAACGACGCGCATCTGTCCGATACCCTATGCTTGGTGAGCACTTCACCGAAATCTAGTTTCGTAAGACCGCCGTTCGTTCCGGGGGCTGTCATTGAGAACGCTTTCCAACACTACTGTCAAAATACACCGACAGGATCTCCAAGGGAATCGATTACACAACCTAGCAAGCCTCCTTATTCTAGATTCGTGAGGTACATCTGATCAATGCTCCACATGATGTATCCGTCGTACATCCAGGCAATATCCCCGTCGTACGTGTCCTGCCGTTTATTTATCAAAAATGTTGCCTGTGATGTCTAACTCTTCGCATAGGTCGCATGGTCCTCACCCAAAGGGATCTTTCCCACAAGCGATATTGTCGTATAATGCAAAGACCGGGGGCACGCCAGATTTCACTTTGGCTGAACATCGATCGCACAATTTCGTAGATATGTGAACATCCGAAAGGGAAGTCCAGTGACTGATGCGTTGGAGAGCTATTTCGTTTCTCGCAGTAGGATTGCTAACTGCTATTTAGAGGGTCGTAAGGTTTACAATTACATAGGGAATTGCTGGACGGCACGCACATACCGGTCATCGATAGGCTTCCTTATCATACATAGTGAGTATTTCCCTAGTATCATTGAAGGCCATATCTGGAACTATGCGCGCGGCAGTTGTGGGTTCCAATGCCGAATGCCCGTGCATGAAGCTATGGCTTCCAAATGGTCTGTCGGCGACGTTCCTCTGCCCCTTTCCAAATGCAGGTTTGGACGGGCTTGTTTTCATAAGGCGCTTGCGCGATCTGTATCAATGGATTAGCAATGGCGGCTTCTGGGAACAAACCGTCTTGACAGGTCATAGAATGCAATACGTACCGAGGACTTGAATGAATGGCATGCCCGCCTCTGAAGGCGGAAGTGTCAGCTCGGACATATGACATCGGTCATGTTCAACTCGACCACATATCAATGGCCGGGCTGGTACCTGGCAGATCATGGCAGTATTTCGACGGACGTTGTGCAACCTGAATATGCACTTTTCTATGTGCTTCATCTTAGACTTTATGGCGGTGGGGTTGACAATAGCCACCATAAAGCTCTATGGAATTCGCAGTATTCCCTTGATTCGTATCTCTACGCCAGTCCCGGCGCAGGTCTGTGTAGCTCCGAAACCCAAGCCACGCCGACCGGGCTGTTTGCAGACTAGACAGCTTGCGCCGGTAAAGTTTTGCGATAGCTCCGGGAGTGCCGGAGGTCAATTGTTGGTTCTCCAGTTTGAAACGCCGGCGCCGACTCCTCGTCCATGTAAGGGTTTCCGATCAAGGGAACAGATCCATTCATGTACCATCCTGGCATCTGCGGGCAAGTTACGTTTGCATTGTCAGTAGGCGGCCCATCGTAACGAGAGCATCCGGAGCCTGGTGGCGCCTGAGAACATTCAGTTCCTCGGGACTGGTTGTCTGACGTGCGTCAGGTAGGTGGAGATGGAGATCTGGCGTAGACTCAGCGTCTCTCCATACGAGCGTTAGGGTCTGAACGCCTGTGCTATCTGAGCACCCATCCTGGCGCCGTCTAACTCTATATAAGTTGTGGATGGATTGCGTTCGACCTCGCAGCTAGACCTGACAAAGGCCCCCTTCGCCCTTGGCATTCCTCCATTGTCGATGTTCACGCTGGCGACCCGACCTCACCCCCATCTCCCGAGAGCCATGCGCCCTTTGAAGCTGTATGAGCACCCAGAACTCAAGGCGGAGGAGCCCGACGTCTCCCTCCTTACTACTATCTGTTTCGTTCTCACACTCGCCATGGCCGGCGCGATACTCGTTCTGAGCGTGTCGTGTCTTTTGTTGTGGGACGACTGTAAAACATGTAAGTCTTCTTCGTTCCTCTCAACGAGACCTCCCGTTGACCACCACTGCAGCATACCCGATCTACACCGCACGGCCACACCTATTAACGGTCCAACAAGTGCTCAAGGGTTGATCTACTGCGCAACCTGATGTTCCGTGTACTCTTTCTCTTGATTCGTGTCCCAGGTGAGCTTACTTAGGCGTTTCCATGAGTCCCGTTCTTGACTGACGATATTGTAATAGACTCTTCCATTGTATTCCTAGGACCTCTCAACCACTTAACCGCCCACCCCCTTTTGAACAACGGGCGCTGTACTACGTACTGCATCACTGCATGATTACTGTCTTTAGAACTGTAGATTGATCACACATGACTCTATTCCTGAGATAGTTTGTAAGGCGAGACCGTATATCTACTAGATTCTCATAGCAATCGCCCACTCCGCTTAACGCGCTAATCTTATTCCATCTTTTATCGTCGTTCTCCCTTCCATGCCGACGAACGAACACGTTCCCGAACAAGTTGACCTTCAGTTTATGACTTGCAATCCTTTTGCCCCTTATCCATTTGGACGGTGCGCGAGCTCCGACTACTCGGTTCAGGAGGAGGGATCAACGGACCCTATCGCTGCCGGTTATGCTTCGTGCGTGTAGGGCGCAACGCCTACCGCATTCGACGATGGACGTGGGCGACAACCCAATGGGGCACTGCACCACTGACGCCACCATGAGCACCCGATCACATACGGTTAACAAGGAGGGTTGTGCGCGGGAAGGCGTTTACCCACAAGGTCAGCAAAGTACAGTTTATCGGCGTGAGCTCGGGTATAGCTGCTAACATGCAGCCTACCAAACTACACCATTTCCAATGATGCATTTACGTCTGACTGCGGTCTCTACAGTATTGGACAGGGCACGCAAGCTCCACCGGCGTGCATGAATAATGCGCTAATGTACATGCCCGTCGCACAGCAGTCCGCACCCTTGACAAACTTCGGGCGCGATGACGCTGCAGAAGCACCAGTCCGGGGCGGGCTTCCTTCCTCCAAGACATCGAGCGGTCATCACTCTTCCAGAAGCAGCTTCCCTTTTCCCAGCCATACCGCCGGAAGATGCCCCGCATGAAGCCTTTAGGTGAACGCCGATAGCGACACCGGCACGGCTTGCACCTGACGCATCTGGGCCATCGTCTGCCCCTCTACTCCTGCTTCCCCACCAGCCTCTTCGAGTGTGCTCGCCCACTCCGGCAGCGAGAAGATGTCGTGGGTGCCGTCGTCCGCCATTGGGCTGTCGATTGCCATCATCCTCCGCCGTGTGGCCACCGACTCCGACAACGCGGCACGCGAGCCCGCGACGATCACCGGCAAGAGAACGGGCACGCTGGCTGGGACGTTCCAGCCCAAGCGCTCCTGCGCGAGCTGCCTGCGGAGGAAGAGGAACCCGATCGAGTATATCCCGGCGAAGACCTGCAGAAGCACGAACGCGGATGCGAACATGGGTGCCAAATCGGTTGCATGATCCCGGGCGAATACGTCAGCGATTCGAAGGTTCGATCTGCGCACCGACGCAGCGAGCGACGCGCGAGTGGCGATGGCGTCGTGCGTCGGAGCTGCAACTCAGATAGCAGGACGAGGTGAGGGTGAGACTCACCGCTGCCCAACCGATGCATATCGCGACGACGACGCGCTGGCTCGCGCTGCTCTCCTCCACGTCCCGCGCTACACCGCTCATGGTCTGTGGGAGCATCGCAGGATCAGGTTAGCAAAATACTTCGCTGCGGTGTGGGGGGAGGGGGGAAGGGAAGCGCTCACAGTGTATATTGACAGCCCGAAGACTGCGAGCCCAAGGACGACATGGGCGACGTTCCGCGGCGGGTGGCCCTTCCCGTCCTTCGAACGGCGCAAATGGATAAGGGTGCCAAGGGCAACTTCGAAGATGTACAGCACAATGAGGACCACTCCGCAGATCTGCTCTCCGATGAACACGGGCAGCGGAGGGGGGCAATCGAAACGAGCGTCAGAACCCCCAGCGAAAATGGAGAGAAGGTGAAAGACATTGCCGCACCTGGTGTGGCGTCACAATATGCGCCTTGCCTCGCTGCGCAACGGCGAGCGGGCCTAGAGCCCACCCCACGCAGACAAGCGGGATTCCCAGGACGACGTTGATGAACCAATGCATGGTGAACCACCTGGGCGTGAACACTCGCGCCCATCGAGCCACCAACGTCCCAAGGGGCAGCAGTATCAGATAACCCGCAGCAGAGAGAGCGGCGTGCGCATATAGGAGCCCATCCGTGCGCGATAGGCTGGAGGTTGTCGCCGGGGATGACTGAGATGGCAGTGGGCCTCCTGTGGTAGAAGGTCCTCCAGAGTGGATGCTGGCTGTCGGCGTTGATGAGGAAACGCTAGCCAGCTCGAGCTCCTTGGACAAATTGAGGGAAAACGTCCCGGCGTCGAGGTGTTGCTGGATGAACGCGGAAGCATCGGCGGCAGGAGCGGTGACTCCGAACGCCCAGACCAGTGATTGGATGGTATCGTTGTTCTCCGGGATATCGAATGCAAGGATGGTGGACACACCCTGTGACTGCGGAAAATCAGGTACTATAGCATCTCGTGCAGATGATCTAGACGCACTGTGTCGTCGCGAAGGTTCACAGTTGCCCGTCGTGGAGGGTCGGTGACTGGAAGGGGTTCGACCAGACCGGTGGCTTGCCGTTGAGATAGAATAACGGTCCCATTGACTGTTTGCCAGAGGATGACCATCGGCGTGTCCGCCATTTGGGTGCCGAAACCACTGAAACAGAGCCTGCCAGCTATCGTTTAGAGGCCTCGGAGTAAGCACTACATCACCTACACCGCCATCCATCCCAGTTGATTGAGCGACTTAAGCTCGTCTGCATCAGAGAACATACGTTAAGAATAGGCATCACCGCGGTGGACCATACGTACATGTTGCTCTCGATGAGTTGACTGTAGCGGCGACACACATCAGCGTCCCACACCAGGAGTCGCCGTGGAGTGCCGACACTTCCGGGATCCAAGGCGGGGCTGAGGCCAATAACACTAGCAATAAGGCTTTTGGAAGGCGGGCCAAGGAAGCACGCATCCTTTCTGGTAGCCAAGAGGTGAAGAGGGAGGGAAATGGGGCAAGAATAAGTATATGAAGGGTCAGGTTGGACAGCACGTCCACGTCACCCTTTCAGGCGGCGCCGACGTCCCACAATAGTTCTCAGCCCGACTCCCTCGAGGAGACAGTACACCCGTGGATGGGAAATGTGCGGTATCGGAGTCGGTGACTCCACTGTCGGTCCGATGAGAAAACGTGGGATTCGAGCATTCAACGGAATTTGACGGGGAAAAGGTAGCGAAATCACGGGTATGGGCGAGATGGAGTTCTAGATTACAATCCACATGCTGATCGTCTGTTTTACACGATGACTGTCTTCGACCGTTTATGCAGCATTTACTCGAAGATCCACTTGGCCTGGTCCTGAGTGTACTGGACGATACCCTCAGGGAACCAGCTGCATCGATACAGGTTAGAAAAACATGCATCTTGAGTTAATACAAGCAATCCACTTACAGGCCGATCTCCTTCTCCGCGCTCTCAACAGAGTCGGAGCCGTGGCAGATGTTGCGGCCGACAGCGAGGGCGAAGTCGCCACGGATGGTGCCTATGGAGTACGCACGCGTTTAATACAATACACATGCGTAGCTCATGCTGAAAAGAATACTGACCAGGAGACGACTGGAGAGGGTTGGTCGTGCCCAGCATGGCACGGCCGGTCTTGACCGCATCAAGACCTTGCCAGACCATGGCGACGACGGGGCCAGACGCCATGTACTGGATGAGGGAGGGGAAGAAGGGCTTGCCCTTGAGGTCGGCGTAGTCTGTACGCGTCGAATAATGAGATAAAGTTCGTGAGGCAAGACTTGGCGGGAGACATACGCTTCTCGAGGTGCTCGGGGGTAGCATGGACGAGCTTGAGGGCAATGAGCTTGAACCCGCGCTGCTCGAAACGGCCGATGATGTTGCCAACGAGTCCACGCTGGACACCGTCGGGCTGTAACCCAAACGCGCGCGTTAGCAAGAGTTTGTTCTGGACCGGGATGGCGAGCGTCACGATTTGCGCACCTTAACCATGATGTAGGTGCGCTCGTTGACAGACATGGCGGCAGTAGGAGTGGGCTGGGGGAGATGGAAGAAGATAAAGAGATGGAGGAGGAAAAAGAGGACTGCCGACGTTTTATACATCTCTGCTTCGATCTTTGCCCTCTCTCGTATCGATCCCAAATCGGGCTACTGTACCCCATCGCTCGGCGCTTTATCTGAATCTTCCTTCCCCCGAGCGCTCCAGCCACCGAAACCAAACAAAGCCACACATGCGTCGGGCAGAGTCGTGGTTTTTGGGTCGGGGACGAACGCTGCACGCTCATAGACCTCTCTTAGACACTAGACACCACCACCATGACTATCTTCGGTCCCCTTGGCCTCTCTCTTGCCCCCGCCATTCGCAGGAACCGCGGCATCTACGCGTGGGTCAAGCCCGTCGCGGACTGGTACGCCAACGTCTCAGGCTACAGAAAAGTCGGCTTGAAGTACGACGACCTCCGTACGTGACGTTTCGCGCCTTGGCTTTTTACTCCTCTGTGAACGCGATTCTCTGCAGTCGCCGAGGAGCGCCCCGATGTTCAGCGGGTGAGTGTCCGTGTCATCTATGTCTTCCGCCATGATTGCGAACGTTCCGTTCCAGGCACTCGGACGTTTAACCGAGCGCGAGGCGTACGACCGCCAGTGGCGCTTCAAGCGTGCGTCCCAGGCATCCGTTCTGCACGACAATCTCCCGAAGGAGGATTGGATCAAGCCCGAGGAGGTGTGTATCCTGCGCCTGTTTCATTTCGTCTGTCCTGACACGCTACCCTCGGAAAGGATGTGCGCTACCTCAAACCCCACGTCCAGGGTGTTGTGGCGGAGGACCAGGAGCGCTGGAAGTGGGACAACATCGAGGTCAAGAGGACGAGGTAGACGTCTTGCCTACACAGGCTGTACAGCGGATGAGCATCTTATTTTACCGCCTAATGCACCCTCATCTGCTGGAAGTATCATGCTATGCTTACACCTCTCCTGATTTTGGGTTCATTCCGAAGCTCGATGTAGGTCGTCCCGTTTCCAATCGTTCTCTTGCAAGTTGCAACCCCTTGGCTTGCTTGTGCAACCTCTTCTTATAGGTCTGCATAAGTCCGTTGATGCTCGCGACTCCTGTCGCGCCTCCAGCCAATAGCAAAACATGGATTGATGCTTTCAGGACCCAAACTACAGACTGATAGACTCTCGGCCCTCAAGTCCCAACTTTCGGATCCAAAATCAACGCTTCCCGGTCTTGCACTCGGACTAAGACGATGATTGGCAATCATGCGCATGCGCACTCTATATTGTAGAATACAGACATACAGGCTTCATGCTATCTTGATACACCGCCATTAACCCTATGTGCGAACGAAAACAAAGAAGAGCTCCATGTCACGGCCTCAAATGGCCTTGACGAGCGGCGAAACGACCTCGCCGCCCTTCTGCTTGTAGAAGGTGACGACCTTCTTGCTGATCTCAGCGATGTCTGCAGACACGATTATCAGTATCCCCGTGCGCCAGTCGTCAACTGAATGTAAAAGACGTACTAGAGCCGGTGATTCCGAACTTCTCGTACACCTTCTTGTACGGGCCAGACGCACCCCAGCCCGGCACGCCGTACTGCTCGTGGCTGTACTTCGCCCACCCGAGGGTCTGTTCAACCACATGAGCACTCTACCCCACGCTTCTCTTACGCAAACCGAAGCGTAGGGCACTCACCGAGTACGCCTCGACCGAGAGGATGGGAGCGCCGCTGCGGAGCACACTGAGCCTATACTCCTGCGGCTGCTGATCGAAGATGCTCCAGCACGGCAGGGACACGACGCGCGCCTTGATGCCCTCCCCGTTGAGCTTCGCGGCCGCCTCGAGCGCGATCGACACCTCCGAGCCGGTCGCGACGAGCGTGAGGTCCTCGCCCGCGACCTCGTGCACGATGTACCCGCCCTTGAGCGCGTGCTCGATCGTCGAGTTCTCGAGGTTCGGCAGGTTCTGGCGCGAGAGCGAGAGGATCGAGGGCGTCTCCCGCCGCGTGAGCGCGGAGTAGTACGCTGCCGAGGTCTCGTTACCATCCGCGGGCCGCCAGAAGTCGAGGTTGGGGACCGCACGGAAGTGCGCAGCGACCTCAACGGGCTGGTGCGTGGGGCCGTCCTCACCGAGACCAATTGAATCGTGGGTCGCTGTTTGTGTGAGGAACGAATGGTCATCGTTGGGCCCGACAGACAGGTCGGAGAGATAAATGTTACGTACCGACCCAAATAACCTGGTGCTTACTGAGTGCCGACAGACGCACAGCACCGGCAGCATACGAGACGAAGTTCTACGGAATACATCAGAATTCGGCGACAACTTTTGGGGTCAGAAAATTTCACGTACCAAGAAAGTAGCGACGAAGGGGATAATACCACCGTACGCGTGGAGACCGTTGGCAATGGCACCCATACCATGTTCACGGACACCAAAGCGGATGTAGGTACCTTTATAGCTACCAAGACCGGTGCTCTCGGGCTGGAAGTCGACCATCGTCTTCGTGCGGGTGAGGTTGGAGCCAGTCAAGTCGGCCGACCCACCAACGAGATCGGGAATGATAGGGACGATCGCTGACAGAACGATTTCCGAGAGCTTACGGGACGCCTGTGCAGCATCAGAAGACTTGTACACGGGCAGCGCCTTCTCCCAGTTGGGAGGGAGCTTGCCAGCGATCCGACGCGTGAGTTCAGCGTGCTCGTTGGGGTACTTCTGACCATACGACGCGAGGAGGGCGTTCCAGGCTGTCTCAGCCTTCGCACCCTTGGCGGCAGCGGCATGGTACGCCTCATAGGTAGCCTCAGGAATGTAAAAGGATTGGTCCGCAGGGAGACCAAACTTCGCCTTGAGCTGCTGAATATCATCGGGCTTAAGCGCTGATTTGAGGTGTATTAGACAGTTGTGTATATGGTGCTGAATTTCCAGTACTTACGGGAACCATGCACGCCATGGGTGCCCTGCTGCTTAGAACCGTAGCCAATAGTGGTGCGAAGACGGATCAGAGTGGGTTTGCCCTTCTCCTTTTGCGCCTCAGCGATGGCATTATGAATGCCGGCAAGGTCGCTGCTCGCACTCTCATGAGTCGTGACCAATCTTTCGGAAGTGTCAAGCTTACTGATCGCCATCGTTCACATGCAGGGTTTGCCATCCGTAGGCTTGGAAGCGTTGTTCGACATTCTCCGTGAACGCAACGGCGGTGTCACCATCGATGGAGATATCTATATATCAGTTAGTATGATTACAAGTAAGCGGTGCTGCGGCTAAGGAGCTCACGGTTGTCGTCATAAATCTGACGGATGTGATCAGCCATGTGCATAGTGTTAGATAATCGTATAACATACCACAATAAGGTTGCCCAATTGCAGGTGACCAGCGAGAGAAGCTGCCTCGCTAGCAACACCCTCCATGAGACAGCCGTCACCAGCGAACACTGTAACAACGGGTTCAAGACCAAGCGGTGCGTCTCAAAAGCTCATGACGACGAACCGTAGGTGTAGTTATTGATGAGGTTGAAGCCATCCTTGTTGAAAGTAGCGCCGAGGTGAGCCTGAGCGATGGCAAGACCGACAGCGCTAGAGATACCCTGACCGAGAGGGCCAGTCGTAAGCTCGATACCATCAGTGTGGCTGGCCTCTGGGTGGCCAGGTGTCAACGAATCGACCTGGCGGAATTCCTTGAGATCGTCCAAAGAGAGCTTGTAGCCAAGAAGATGGAGGAGGATGTACTGCAACGCGCAACTGCCGCAGATTCAGCATTCGGCAACATGCACTATGCTGGGCAAACTAACCCATGGCTGTCACACCAGACGTCAGCACAAACTTTCCTAGCCCCTGTTAGACGCATACATACCCGTTCGAGAGAACAAACCGGTCGCGGTTGAACCACTTCGAGTTTTTGGGGTTCGCGGTGATAAAGCTGTATCTGAACTGAGCGCGACACAATCCGACCATCGGAACGCGACGTACCGGGTGAAGAGGACATGGGCGGCAGGAGCCAGACCCATAGGGGCACCTAAAGGTAGAACGCGATTAATCCTTTGCTCCAATCTGCTTCCGATGGCCATATTCGTGACATACCAGGGTGGCCGGAGTTAGCCTTGCCAACGACATCTGCCGCCAGGGCACGGATGGTGGCAATGGCGACCTCGTCGGAGGGCTGAGGGACGAACTGGGACATGGTTGATGAGAAACAGGGGGTTGGGGAGGGAGTGACGCGGGTGGGGGAGAATTGTCGCGACTATATACCCACTGCCACAACCGCGACAAGCTGATATCTAATCACCGTCCCAGTCACGCTCCTCGTACTCACCAGCGCCTCTCTCTTCCTCAGCCTTCCGGGATCTCCGTGCCGTGCCGAGCCGCGCTTGGCCACCAGAGCTCTCACTGGCAGTGGCAGCGTTGCCCACCGCTGTCTCCTCCACCTTCGCGCTCCGTTGCCACTTTCCCTCCTGCCAACACCGTCCCTTGCGACGCTCTCAGACAGGTCTGTGCGTGGTACACGCGCAAGCCGCTCCCCATTGAACCTCGTCACTGAGAACATGCATCCACAGTTGACGGAGAAAAAGCTAGGTTCGCATCTCTCCTGTCTACTCGTGTCTCTGCGCAGCCATACGAGGTGTCTCATACGCCAGACTGACAAATCGCTTCCCCACAGTCTGCCTGGAGTTTATCCAAGCGCTTGATGCTTGCCACGCTGACGGATGGTCGCGCTGGACGGGAGCATGCAATCAAGCGAAGAACGATCTGAACATGTGTCTCAGGAAGGAGGTGCGTACTTATGCATGTGTAATTATGACACTCCATGCCTCACGAATGGACTGTTTTTGGATCAGCGCATAGACCGTACCACCAAGAACAGGGTACAGGCAAAGGAGCAGCGAGTGAAGGTGGAACAAGCTTGGAAAGAGCTTCGTGACGACTAAGCTGGCACGTACCACCTTGCTGATTCCCCACCCCAGCCATACAAGGCACCCCACACCCCGCGGAATAGGAATAGACCGTGAACTCTTGAAGCGTGACTCTTCGTCCGCTTCTGGAAGTGCCCAGCCTCGTCCAAGTGAATGTTCGGTCTGGCCCTTCATCGTTGTACTTTGGATTATCCAATGACCACACCTCCCACTACTCATGCTACGTATCGTGCATCTCGGTTGTGTTCCTCTGTAGTCCAACGTTCCACAACGCTGCCTCTTACAGCTTCAACGAAACCTCCTTCTGGCCCTTCTGCACCTGCGCCTTGTGCTCCTGCCCGCCAAAGAAGTACGTCACAGATGCCAAACCGAGCTCTCCGCTCGCCACTTTCACGAAAACCTCGCCGTCCTGCAGCTTCGTCTCGACAACGCCCGCAATATCCGCTCCCTTGCCATTGGGCACCTCTGTCTGCACTGTCTGGCCCTCCTCCAGCTCGTACGCATGCACGTCGATGGCGCTTGCGAAGTCGTAATCCGGTCGTCCGATCCCTGTCGGACCAAGGGCCAGCACTGTTCCCTGGCGAACCCACACGGGCAGCTGGTCAATCGGGACGACCTCCTTTATCCAAGCGGGGCCTACTTGCATGCGCGACGGGTTGAAGAATGCGGTCCAACAACCAGCGGGGAGGTAGTACTCCGACTCTTCGTTCCCCGGGACGAACACTGGGGCCACGAGCAGGGACGGGCCGAGCATGTATTGCTTATCGAGGTGGTGCGTCGTGCGGTCGCCGAGGAAGTCGAAAAACATCGCGCGCTGCAGCGGGTGACCCTGTCTGTGGCCTTGGATAGACTGGCGTGTACAAGCGGGTAACGGATACACGGCGTCAGCGAACGGGAAGGGTCGGGGAGATAGAGACGCACGAGGTTGTAGAGGTAGGGCATGAGCCGGTGCTTCGCGTCCAGGAAGCGCGCCATGTACGTTGCCGCGTCTTCCCCATACTGCCAGGGCACGCGGTACGACATGGAACCGTGCAGCCGGGAATGCGACGAGAACAACCCATACGCTACCCAGCGATGGTAGATCTCCGGTGGCGGGTGTCCCTCGAAGCCGCCTATGTCATGGGAGGCGAACGCGAATCCGGACGCAGTCAAGCTGAGGCCGCCACGGAGGGTCTCCGCCATTGCTTCGAATGTCGATTCGCAGTCGCCGCCCCAATGCTATGAGACAAGTAAGAGAATTCAGAACGCCCGTCTGTACACGACTGAACACGTTTCGGCTGCAATGTTCACGTACCACAGGGAACCTGGCATGGACCTTGCTGAGCAACGACTCCTTAGACGTGTGATCATGCTGCATAGTACACACCTCTGTCCGCCAGCCGTCGCGGAGCGCGCAAACACGACGGCTTCACCTTTTCCAAATCGCCGTTCCAGCAGCCGGAATACCATCTCGTTATAGATGACAGAGTACGTGTTATGGATGCGCAATGGATCGGACCCGTCGTGGAAGACAACGTTCGCATGTGGGATCCGCTCTCCGAAGTCAGTCTAACCCCCACAGGGCAGGCACCGTCAATGCTCGAAAATTAAACCAAAATGAAAGAAGCAGAGAAAATACATGACACTGACCTTGAACGTGTCTACACCCAGGTCGACAAGCGCGTCCAGCTTTTCCTCGTACCATCGCCGCGCTGCCGGGTTGGTAATGTCGACTACGCCTAGACCAGGTTGCCAAAGATCCCACCTGCCAAGATGTATACCATCGAGTGAGTCCAAATGGTAGCTCGCGACGAACTGACGAAACAGAGAGAGGCACGCACTGCCACGGGGTATCATCCTTGCGCTTAATCAGGTATCCGCCCTTCACCGCCTCCTGGAAGATCGGAGAAAGCTGAGAAATGTACGGGTTAACTGCCCACAACGACGGCAAATTCGCGGGACCGTCGGTCGGATAGAAACGTCAGCAAGATGAAGGAACGGAGCGCCATGAGAAAGAGAGAACGATCAGGTAGAACGCGATATGAGCTTGGTGGGAACGACGCACTCCAAACGCAGATTTTCACTCCGTATTTCTGCTTGATCTCCGAGAGATAGGCCTTGGGGTCGGGGAAATTGTCGGGATCGAACGTGAAGGAACACCTGATGTGGTAAAATGAGCGATATGCGATCGAGGCCTCTAGCAGAGGTGGGGACGTACCATTCGTATTGTTTCATCCAGAAGCAATCAAGATGGAACACGCGGACTGGACATTTTCTGTCAGTCATTCCCTGTAGGAAGCTGGATACCGTTTTCTCATCATAGGATGTGAGGAAAGAGGTTGAAAGCCATAGACCGAAGGTCCAAGCAGGCAAGAGTCTGGATGAAAGTCAGCGTGCGTTGACATTGCCAGTGGGGGTGCTAGACATCCATACGCTGGACGACCAGTAATTCGCGTGTAACGCTCGAGAATCTAATACAAGAGCTTAATGGATATCATTGAATACGATAATTCTATTATACTGACCTCCAATGGTGACGGGCCGTAGATGACGAAATATTCCAGAGCCGAACCCGCGACGCTCGCGCCTACACGGCTGACCTTTTCGCTGCCCGCCTCGAACTCGACTTCCCCAGGGTGGTTCACGAACACGCCGTAGTTCCGGTTGGTGATGTAAAAAGGGACGCATTTATAGGCCTGCTCGCTAGACGTGCCGCCGTCCTGGTTCCAAATGCTGACGGACTGACCTGAAATCCGTAGCTGCGTGAGCCAGTACCGGTTCATGCAAGTTTCTAGGTGGAAGCTCACTTACCATTCTTGACAAACGGCCCGAACTGCTCGCCCAAACCGTATATGAGTTCTCCGGGAGAGATGTTGAGCTCCGAATGGACGTATCGTACGAACTCCGGCGGAGAGCCCTGGTGCGGGTTCGAGCTGAGGTCAGTGGTGAGGCATGAATTGTTCGACGCGCTGCGGAGGGTCCACTTGTACGGAACGTCGTAGATAGCCTGGTGCTTGTAGCCCGCCGCGGTAAGCGTGCGAGTGGCGGACTTGAAGGTGATCGTGTAGGGGTTCTGGGTTACTTCGGCCGTAATCCCTCCGCTGGAGACGGTGAAAGTGTTCTCTATCCTGGCCAGAGACGCTGAGGGGACGGGAGGGTCATCCGGAAATAGGGTGATGTCAGGCGTCGGGTCTGTGGACTTGAAGTGCTCGATCTTTACTCCGATTACTCCTTCGGTCGGGGAGTGTACTCGAATGCTGAGTACAGGTCCTAATAGTAGAAGGCAACACACATATGGTCAGTTTTACCTAGCATATAAAAAGGACCGCGCACCTGCGAGAGTATCGCCGCGGTGGCGAATGGGCTTGGTGGAAACCTGGAGGTTGAACCCATCGCCATCCTGGACACCTTGAACGACTTGAAGGCCGTGGTAAGGTTTGACCCCGCTCTTGAGCAACCAGAAGCCATCGTTAAACCGCATGTTGCCAAAGAGGTAGAGGGACGGGTAGAATGGGAGAGGACTGGGATTGGGCGTGGAGCTTATATGCTGGAGGAGTTAGGGCGCGAAGAAGACGTACGGCCCGCGAGTGTGTGGGCGGAACGGCACATCATTGACGACAACCAAGATGCAGGGCTTGAATTGACAACGGAGGAACGTCTTCAGGAGATAGGCTTTCCACATGACGACGTTCGGCCCACTTCTGCCCAATCCCGCCGCCGTCTGGACATGCTCTGCGCGCCTTGCCATGTGAACAGAAGAGAAGCTTTGAACGATATCGCTTCTGCCCCACTGCGTCCCGTGGTATGGTCTGCCTGTCGCCGGCGCGCTCAGGCCCACCCTGCCAGGCGCCGCCATCTTACAATCAATCCATCATAGTCAGCAACGGAGACTACGATCGTTTATCGGTGATTCAGCGAAGCTTTAGATGCATACGAGCTTCACCAAAGGTGATCAAGGCCCATCGGACATCCGTACGCAGAGTCTCGAAGATGGCATATCCCAACAAACTCTGGCAAGAGACTCCTCTGGTCCGATCCATCCACATCTCGTCACTTCTCAGATGCGATGCATACCTCAAATTAGAAGTAAGGCGCACGCTCCTTCCTGCATGAGCAACCCTACATCTCACGCTCTCTTGGCCGACGATCAATGATCATCGCAGAATCTGCACCCATCCCAGTCGTTCAAGTACAGAGGAGTCTCCCATTTTGCACAGAACGCCCTTCGGACCCACGGACCTGATACACACCTGATCATTGCGTCAAGTGGGAATGCAGGCCTCGCCGCAGCTTGTGCGGCCAACGTCTTGAAGCTTAAATGCACTGCGTTCTTGCCCCACGGCGTGGGATAGTCGACCATCGACTTCCTGCGTAAGATGGGGGCGAGGGTCGACATAGGAGGGAATTGCTACCCGGAGGCCTTGCAGCGTGCGCAGGCAGCGATCGCGTTAGAAGAAAAGGCGTGAGTGGTCATAACGAACAACCGAAAGGTTTACGGAGGACTCACCGACGACGTAACGCAGTGTAATGATTCCTTCATACGATCATCCTCTCTTGTGGGAAGGGCATGCGAGCATGATCCACGAGATCCATGGTCAGCTTCCTGAAGGTGTCAAGCCTGATGCTATTTTCTGCAGCGTGGGGGGAGGTGGCCTCGCCGGTGGCGTCATAGAAGGCTGCAAAGCAGTAGGCTGGGATGATGGTAAGCCCCGCCACAAGCTCTGAAGGAAATCTTCACCTCATCTTTGTGCGTAGTTCCCCTCGTGACTATGGAGATGCACGGCTCGAGTTGCTTCTATCAGTCCCTGTCTCTCAACGAGGGATCGTTCTCCGGCACTGTGCTATCAAGACCACCGCGCGAAGGGACAACTGCCGAATATTGCAAAGAACATGGCGTGACGCTTGCTCACCAAGCGAGACCGAGCTCTCGTGCTACCTCCTTGGGGGCAACTTCGCCTTCGGGCGCAGTCGTCAAGAAGGCGCTTGGTAGGAACGGGGGCGTAAAAAGCCTATGCATTCCTGACGAGCTAGCAATGCAGACTATACTATCCTTCGCAGGTGAGTACGACGGGTGGCATTGAGGAAGAACCGTACCTCAGATGACTGGTCGTCTTTGGGAATTCGCTTTGAATGGCAGAGGATCACAAGATTCTGGTCGAACTGGCCTGTGCTGCGACCCTCTCCCCTGCTTACAACCCAGCGCTCTTCCGAAAGGTTGTCCCCAGGACCGATGAGCGGGCCACGGTCATTTTCATCGTGTGCGGTGTCAAGGTCTCAATGACAGAGGTGGAGGAGTATAGGGGAATTGTGGCATCCAAAGTCGCTACAGGAATGGGATGGGACGTTGCGTGCAACGGCGAGAACTTCAAGCTACCGATTTTGTCTGAGGAGCGGTGAATTCGTGTAGAAATACAGTGCGTGACAGCAATTAGTAGTAGACTGGTATCAGGTGCAGCCCTGTATTCCGGACATTATGCTGATTGCAATGCATGAGTGTCTTGGGATATAGCTTGCACCAGAGATCACTTACACCATGGCCACCAACTTGAGGCCGGTTTCTTCTCTGCCTCCACGCGTTCCCCAACCGCAGTTACCCTAGCATCGGCTTCCCTCTGGGCCCTCCTCTCCATGTTTCGTGCCCTTATCCTGGCAAGCTCCTCCTTCAGCATCGCGACGTCGGAGGGGATGTTCTGGATGGCTCTCAGCCAACAAGTATCACCACGTGGGAAGAACGTACAGTGATCAGCCTCTCTTCGGGCGGGAAGATCTTGTCCTTGTACTGTAGACATGGATGTATCAGGTTCCATGGCTGCTTTAGGTAGACAATGTATACATACCGGAAGGACGTTCTTGGCGTACCAATCGGGATTTCCGTAGTGGAGGAGCATCACGACAGGAAAGAAGACATACACCGAGAACTTGAAGACCTCAAGGTTTGGGCCGCCCATTATGAGTCGTTGAGGAGGCTCCAAAGACACGGAGACCAAGAGAGTGGTTGAGAGGAAGACACGACTCCAGCGTTTGGAAGCAACATCCAGACCACTTCCGAGTCCGAAGTCCAGAGCACGCCCATCCCGCGACTCCCCGGCGCGCTCCTTAAACATAGACGCCCAACCGACAAACTCAAAATGGCAATCCATTCCAAACCCCGCGTCTAATTTGGTACATATGCATCCAGCCCAATGGCTGACGGCCTTGTCCATCCTCGCTATTGAAGCGCATTCTACTTCAATATCTAGCCTACGATTATAGATACGGTGGGGAGACCATGCCTCTACTAGGGTATAGAGGATTGAATTGGACGAACGCATATAGACAGCGAAGATCAGCAACCCTCTACCATCGAGGCAACATTGTCCGCAGGTCCAAAGTATTACAAGGTCATGTCATGAACGTAATCTGAGCGCGTCTAGCCGGAGCTGGAACAAGCGAGCGTAAAATCATTTATATCGTCCCCCTTACCCAACAAGTATCATACCGCCCGCGACGCCAAGGAGCACGGTGAGCGCACTCGATGCGCCCAGCTGGAGGGCACTAGAGCTGCCCGAGGAGCTGCCCGAAGACCCGGCTGCAGTCGCCGCGGGACTGGCAGTGGCGATGGCACCGACACCTCCGAGCATGGGGCCGTTATCCTGAAGCGTCTGCTCTGACGCGCCAACTTTCACCGCCGAAGCTTGCCAGGCGTCGAAGGTGTTCCCGGTAGACGGCGCGTTGATTGTCCTATAACGTAGTGGGACAATTAGTCCAGGGAAGACCGGAGAGGAGGATGGACGTACCCAACCATGCCGAGACCACAGTGAGTGGGCGACTTGCAGAAGAAATAAATAGCTATAAAGAACAGACGACCATTGAGTTGACGTTCGAAAGAGTTTGAGATGCACGTTGTCTACGGATGCTACTTACGTTCTTGGTCGTTGGTGACATTGAGGGTCCACTGCACCGAATTCTGAAGGCCGGAGTCGAAGCCATTCTGCCCGCCTTGCGCAGCCATAGGTTGGCATGGACTGCCGAAGTCAGCTTGGGTGACGGAGTGGGGTACGTCGCCGCTAAAACGGCGGTTAGCAAGCCGGCGATGAGGTGTACGGTGTTAGCACCCACCCAGGGAAGAAGAAAGTGATCAAAGTGCCATTAGGAGCGGTGACGTTGGCCGGGTTGAATACAAAATTGCCACCAGCACCGACATCGATCTATGGATTCAAACGCATTAGCCGGAATATTTATTCATGGTGGTCTTCAAAATACTCGCATTAATCTGACCCTGCGTGCTTGGGGGCGCGGAGGGAGCAACAGCTGGGGCGGTAGTGACAGGGTTGGGAGGTGGTGGGCCGTATATCTGCGGGTTGGGCGACGCTGTCGCAAGGAGAGGGAAAAGCGCGAAGGTGAGGGCGGCCTTGAACATGTCGACTAGCGGGAGGGGGGGAGTAGGATGAGGAAGTTAGGTGGGGAGAGGTGCCCAAGCGACGACTGCCTTTGAATAGCAACACGGAGGCAATGGCTTGTGAGGGGCAGCGAGGGAACTTCATGCTTTATAGCTGCAAGAAGAAATCCGAGGTATTGCAAGCTGAACTTCCCGCGGCACTGCGCAGCTGCGTCTGTGTGGATCCTAGTACGCAGAATGCGTGAGTAAACTAGAAAGTATGACCGGCGAAAGTGGGGCGCACGACTGACCAGCGGAATCTGTGCGTCCAATCACAATCATGACACGTAGACGGGTCCCGAAGCGTTGTTTTTAGAGGCCACAGATGAGGTGCCACCTTCACACAACTTGCTTGTGCCGTACTTCATTTGTTCCATGCCGGGCCTCCAAGTTCCCTCGTGGGTTGCGATAGGCTGTGCGTCCGTTCCAAACAGCGTCCCACCAGTGAGAAGATTCTCGCGCTTTTGGCATGGACCATCGACCGACGAACAGTCGTTAGAACTGTGCCCTGGGTTCACACCTTCGAAGCGTGTCGGGGATGCTACTGGCACAGTTCCTGTTCAATTGGTCGTCAGCGGAGATCGAAGGAGCTTTCAATGGCAGAAGACCGCAATCACCAGCAACATACGCGAGTGGCTAGAACAACTAGCATTTAGGCGCCGAATCGCAACGTTTAGATACCGAACGACCAACGTATTCCCTGAGTTTGAATGGCCTATAGGGCCACGCGACCGAGGAAATGACTGACAAAAGGGGCAACTCATTCTTGCAGATCTGCCAATTCTGGATGATTAGAACACCACAAGGTCCGCAGCACCATGACACACCTTCCCAGTCCTTCCCTCGATCACGCCTTCGAAGCTCGATAGTAGCATTATGCAATCAACATCAGGAATGTCGGGACCCCGCCTCGCAGCTGGGAATCAGGCTTTCAGGGCACCGGGCCTTCCTGGACCTTCGGGTTTCGACTCGGAAATGCCCAAGGAAGAGGCGCGAGGTGCTGCTTGCCGAGATATCCGCCCGCAGCAGATGATCGTACCCAACTTCCAGGACGGAGACAGCGTGGAACTGCGTTTCAATGGATCTTCATTGTGTGCGGAGGCAATATTTCGTCAGCAGGTTACTTAGAGCTCGTCAGCAGGGCGTGGCTTGGTTCCGGCCCTACCGAGCTCATTCGCTCAAGAGGAAAAACTTAATAGAAAACAAGACGGCCTGCATCAGCTCCAACTACAAATGGGTATTTTACATTAACTCTCACCATGCGGTCCGTTCAGGTGACATTACGAGGTACTATTTACGCGACTGAGCAAGTGCAGAGCCGTAGAGGACATGGGCTGTTAGTGTTGCCCGTCACGCAAACGAACAGGTACCGTCGTAGGGTGATATTTTATCAAAGCCTGATGGGCGTTTGAGGTAAAAGATCACAACTATATGACGTCCACATCCATAGTCTGCTAAGCAAGGGACGGGACTCACCAAGACTAAGCACTGTCTGGCGAGATGGTTCTCGGTGTCAAGATCTGAATTCGCGGACCTTATACAAACGATAGCGGACTGTTGCCTGGCGACTATTCTAGTCCATGGCCGCAATGGTGACAGTGAGCCTCGTTATATATGCTGTCAATTGTTCGGAAAACCGGGGACTCACCGTTCGGCCTTCTCAACACCCTGAACCATCCTCCCGTCAACACATCGAAGACGTATCCGCATAAGTGGGCTCTATTGATTCCACTTCAAACGCTTTGCAGCGGTTCGTGCCCTCAATTGGCCACGTTTCCCGGTTTCCACGTCGTCATCTTGAACTTCAGCGGCCGTTGTTCGGGGAACCTTAGGGTCGGAACCATTCACGGTGGCTACGTGGTATCGATATTTCTGCTGTTCTATGTTTGCCACAAAGCGAGTATGAGCCCATGAGACTGAAAGATCAAGGAAGAGTTACTATGCACTCAGTTCGTCACCAAGCCCCCACTACCTCGATAGGCGCTGACAGAAGTGCGAACATCGGTCTCAACCAAGTTAGGCAAGTGTTCAAGAGATTTAACCGCCTAGCCGAAGGGCAGGTCCTCAGCCCGGTTAACTATAAAAACATTTTCGCGTGGTGGGGGTATCTGGGATGAGCTCAAACGTTGAAACTGCATGGTCTGAGGCCTCCGCCTGAGACGAAGTGGCACAGGATCTGAGCAGGTTGCGGCGTAAAACTGCGGCACCCCGGACGTTTTCCCTCCATTCCGCTAGGACGCACGCTGACAAAAGTGCGTGTGCGTCCTCAGCATTGCCTGGATCATAACGGTGAGCCATTTAGAGGCAGGCTTCTTAGACTGTATATGGACCTACCACTGCGACATCTTACGACGAAATTTGGCCTGGTATGAGGGCGGTTCCCGCTCCACAACTTGAGCCATGGAGGCATGCGGGGCTTCGACCGAATTGGTTTCAACGAACCCACGAACAGGGATCCAACACTCGTCCATTATTGGCCGTCCCAAAAATAAACGACGATAATTGTCTAAAGAAGTCGCGCAGCACCATACGTCAGTGTAAGATTGCCCAGTACCCCAAACAGCACACAGACTCACACAGGTAACGGCACCCTCTACCACACCCCCTCATGTCTCTCCGCCGCCAGCACTCATGCCCTGGACTGCAAACTGCACCCTTCGCACGTCCAACGTCCGCATGTTCACGAGCACCAGTAGCCCCGACTGCTTGAAGTTTGGCACAAGCACGATCCGACACCTCTTCGGCCGCCTCTCTTCTTCGTCCTCTGCGTCCGGCCTACCGTCTTCTGACACGAGCTTGGTCGCGAAGGCCGGCTGGTTCCCGACGACATAGATGTCCGGCGTCTGTGGAATGACGAAAGGGTCCCTCGCAAAGTACGGATGGCACCACAGCGTGTCTGGCGCAGTCGGTGCGATGTGCCGCCATCGGAGGGTCGCTTCGGCAAGAGTCATGCGGGTGATGGGTGGCGTCGGTACGTATTTGAACATGTCATCTAGAGACTGGCCAGAGTGGACGAGAACGGTGCGAACAATCTCGGCCTTTTCTGCGCGACCGTTGGTGGTTGCCTTCGAGGACGAAGCTCCTGGTTGACTGGCTCGTGTCGTTGACTGGGTATTGCGCGATGGGGCGATGTTGATGTAGGTCGGGTTGGATTCGCAGGAGAAGCTGGCGTAGTGGGAAGCATTGCCGAACATAGCACGAGGTAGCGGCTGCTGGGGAAGGATAGTGGCGGCAGGGTCGGATGGTCCAGGAAGAAGATGCACAGGCAGAGAACGACAGAAGTCCAACAAGTGCGCTGAGAGGGCCTGGGTGGGATGTGGGGTAAAAGAGGCTTCTTGACCATATCTCCGCTGGTGATCCCGTCGTGTCAATACAAATGAGAAGCTCGAAGCGGGGGAAGCTCACGGATTTCCTTTCTGACTCTCCACCAGAGGTGCCACTTGAATTAGAAACGGGGCCAAGAGAGTTACCGGCGATAATGAGTCTAGAGATACATGCCGATTGAGTCTGTTCTCCTATATTGCCTGCTTCTCCGGCCAGGTATTCTGCCAAGAGTTGGAGTTGGCCATCTGCGGCATCTGCAGCGCCAACTTCAAGACCGGAGACAAGAGCTATCCATTCGTCGGAGACATGTGAAGAAGAGTCTAGCAGACCACGTTTAGCATAACGGGCATATAGTACGCAAAACTGCAGGTTTCTTACTATCGACGTTCATGGTCTCGTCGGTTGCATTCCAGCTGGGCCACTCCGGGCCTGCGGTGGGTTGCGGGGCCATTCCGGGATAGCATAGATCCACCACTTCAAAATCGCCGTTATGAGTTTCAATACCTAGGGCACCGAGGATAACACCTGTTACGAGGCAAGCCGACGAAATAGGGTCGCCGACCAGGCATATGCGACCAGACTCGTCTTCTATCATGACGCTGTCATTATCGGAGTAAAACTTTTTCTTCGGGGGAGGAGCAGGAATGGAGCGCTAAGGATTGCAAGGTCATGTTGAGTGGTAGGTTGAGAGGAGAACACTCACGTCTCTCGCGATGTCTTCAAGGACGTTTGGTTTCAACGGCATGTCCATGTATACAGTTCCGATAATGAAACATAGTTTTCCCTTCTCGATGTCGAGAACACGGGGCACGAACATGGGATTGCCTGGAACACAGGGAATGCAACGGGTTACACTGTACAATCTTGAGCGGACGCACCTGCAACCTCTTTCCATCTCTTTTTTGCCCTCTGCTCAACGTGTTGTCTCAGCGCCCGCAACCTGATGAAGTAAATATTCGAGTACTGATGCTTGTAGGACTTGTCGTTGGCTTTGATAAGGAAAGACGCGTCGTCTGGAGGGGCAACGAGGGCAGTGGATGGACGAGTGGGTGGCACATGTGGTGTCAGGCTGTGCTGTGATGAGCCTTAACGGCAAATCAACGGGACGGGAACAGCTCACATGGGATCGATGACGGCGGCCATTCCAACAAAAGTAGTGAGAGGGCAGAGTGTGCTGAAGACGGACGGGAGGCTGGGACGTGTGGTGGAGAGCAAGTGGAGAGGCGCTGGACGCGTCTGGCGCGAATTCGAACCCATCGCGGGTCTCGGTGCTTTGGCCCTGTTTGGCTCAGCCACTACCCGGGCCGTACTTGCCGGCGTGCGTCATAGCCAAGTCAACAAGAGCCGCTACTGTACCGCGTGCTTGACTGTGCTGCAACTAACTACAGTATGTCCAGGCAGGCACCCTGCTGGCCTGCGCAGCACAGTTGCGACACAATTGCGACGGGACATCGAAGACAAGTTCAAGGTTTTCGAACTTCGCTCAATTTCCGGTGCCTTGCAATCGCCGCGAGTTTAGAGGCACTGGCAGCGGCATGTCTACTACCACTGGCTGCCGTTACCCATCGATGGCCAGGTTCAATGACCTTCCTACTTCTGTCTCCAGCTCAGGGCACTAAAGGTCTAGGCCCCGCCGTACAGGGCTAGGTTGTAAATCGTGGGATGTCTCTAAGCTGGAGAAAGATCGCAACAAGGTCGTCAATGATGTCACTCCTTACCTGGTGGTCACTGGTACATACTTAACTCGCTCCCTGCCGTTTATTTATAGCCCCTCTCTACCCCCTCTATATAGCCCTAGAGTCTCTCTGCGCCCCGCCCCCCCCCCCCCCCAAACCGGTTTTCTCCCCACCTTGTCCCCACAGGCAACATGGCTCTCTCCAAGGTATGCCACACGCTGGATTCTGAGTTTCAATGAGGCTCAGTCTTCATCTTCGCCCAGCATATCAATCCCGATCACCTCATCCAGATCTCCAAAGTGCGTGACGTTTATTTGGTTCGCCATGCTCAGGTCTCAGGTATGCTTGTCCGTATAGGACCACAAAACCCGTCACCTTCACCATAGCTCGACCAACCACCATGCCGTGAACGCCTACGGAGCCCGATATGGCACGGATCCCATTCCCAAGTACAAAATCCCTTCCAAGGTCCGTGTTGTTCAATTCTTGATGATAGCCACATGCATTCTGAACTCAATTCGTAGGGTACCGATGCAGAGGCGACATATCAACTGATTCGCGACGAACTGACCCTCGACGGCAACCCATCGCTCAACCTCGCATCCTTCGTCCACACATGGATGCCCAAGCAAGCTGATCAACTCATGATGGAAAATATCTCCAAGAACCTTATCGATCAGGATGAGTACCCCATGACGCGTACGTCAACTTGATAGAGTATCCTCTAAGCTCCTCGTTAACGCCGCTTTTTGCCTCAGAGATTATCCACACACGTTGCGTTTCGATTCTCGCCGATCTATGGCACGCGCCGTCGACCCAGCAAGCCATTGGTACGGCGACTACGGGTTCATCCGAGGCCATTCAACTCGGAGGTCTGGCTATGAAGCGTATCTGGCAGGAGGAGCGCAAGGCCGCTGGCAAGTCCATCCATGAACCGGGTCCGAACATCGTCATGGGTGCCAACGCCCAGGTCGCGCTCGAGAAGTTCGCGCGATATTTTGAGGTTGAAATGCGTCTCGTCCCCGTCTCTGAGGAGAGTCACTACAGACTCGACCCGAAGAGGGCTATGGAATTTGTCGACGAGAATACGATCGGTGTCTACGTTATCCTCGGAAGTAAGCGCTCTTCGCACCGCTTCCATACTCTCTCTTGTTCCTGACGATGGGCACAATCATTCAGGCACGTACACTGGCCACTACGAACCCGTGAAGGAGATGGCTGATTTACTCGACGAGTACGAGGCTCGTACCGGCCACTTTGTCCCAATCCACGTCGATGGCGCCTCCGGTGGCTTCATTGCCCCCTTCGCTACTCCCAAACTCGAGTGGGACTTCAAAATCCCGCGCGTAGTTTCCATCAACACGTCCGGCCACAAGTTTGGTCTTGCCTACGTTGGTGTTGGTTGGGTCGTCTGGCGATCGAAGGAGTTCCTTCCGAAGGACCTGATCTTCGAGCTGCACTACCTGGGCTCAGTCGAGTACTCGTTCTCTCTCAACTTTTCGCGTCCGGCACACCCCATCATCGCACAATACTTCAACTTCTTGCATTTGGGCTTCGAGGGCTATCGGAACGTCGCTCTTCAGGACTTGGCGAACGCACGGCTTCTCAGTCGCGCTCTCGAGAAGAGCGGCCTGTTCTACGTCTTGAGCGACATCCACCGGCCTGCTGAGACTTCCTTGTCGGTTGTGCAGAAGACCATTGGGGTTGACGAGCAGAACGTTGAGGTGCGTTCCGGTTTGTCAACCTTCAGGCTCTGAACTGTACCGTTTACGTGTGTATCATCAGAACTACGCTCCCGGTCTGCCTGTCGTGTCGTTCAGGTTCACGGACGAGTTCCGCCAGCAGCACCCCGACATTCAGCAGAAGTGGGTGCAAGTCCTCCTCCGCGCGAAGGGCTGGATCGTTCCCAACTACGAGCTGGCGCCGGACCTCGAGAACGTGGAGATCCTCCGTGTCGTCGTTCGTGAGCAACTGACCGCTACCATGATCGACAGGCTCGTTGCGGATATCGTACGTCTTTCATTTCCATGGACCCCGCCTGCCGCTCATATCCTCGTCAGGTGGAGATCGTCAATAATCTTGCGAAGGAGGACAGCCCCACGCACGCGTTGGCCGCGACCACAAACCATATCCACTCTACGGAGCGCCACCACGGTCGGTTGGAGGAAGGTTCTGGTATTAAGTCCAGCGGGACCTACGCCAAACCGTGCTGAAGGCACCGTTGAACGTCGCGGGGGATGGACCGTCGCAATGGGTCGCCGAAATGGGGGAAAGTACGTCGTTCATGCAGGGCATTCACGCGTGTTGTAAGATATTGCGCAGTCCTCGAAATGTATGACAATGTATAACTTTGCGCCCTCTGGAGCTATGTCGTTGACGAGTCGAGGCGGCTTCGGCAAATAACAGGGACTTTGAAATGACGAATGCCGTCGTAGACGTCCTTTGAGGTGTCGATTGATCGAACAGATACTCTGCATTACATGTACTCTATTAGCTTCCCTCGGGAACATGTGGAGCAAGTATCATATATGTATCGTATGGTTGCGTCTACGGCTGTTCTACTTCTAGAGCCATTTCCGTGTCTTGCCCAGACCACTACCATCCAGACTGAGACGGTGTCACTTTTTTTTGCGGAGCTGGCGAGACAGTGTCACTTACACCGTAATAATACACCTGTGGAGGTCCACAGCTTGTGGGGCACAAGGTGGTAAAGTGTAAGTTACTAGTTGAAGTTATACGCGTATACCGAGTCCTGAGGCCTGAGGCTACGGGTTAATTTGCTGCCGTGGAGGCGACGGTGGTCGGGTATTAAGTAGGGCTGTGTCTGATTGCAGTGCAGCGGTCCACGGGCGCTTGGTGATCTTGCTATCACTCCACATGGTTCTGATCCTAAGTATCCCATCCAGTCGCCAACACCCAAAAGATTTCGGCCGTCTATCCCTCCATAACCTCGTTTGTTGTCCGTTTAGACTAAAACCTAGTCTGGTCAGCAGGACTGAACCCATTCGCATTGATAAGTGAGCCCTTGCAGGCTCAACTTGAACCCCATCCAGGCTCCAGCTAGGGAGTCCGAATACACGAGTCTCCGGGACCCATGGACGCTCAACCACCTGCCAGTGCAACTTCTCTGCCTAGATAGACACACTTCCACCTCACAAGGATCCCTGTCAATGTCGGCTGTGCAAACATCTGGCCCGAGGATCCTGAGAGGCCTTTGGAAACCAGGCATCCGCAGGTGGGATATATTACACCCAGACGATGGGATATCCCACCTCGACCGGTCGTCCCTTTCCCCTACCTACCATGGCTCCTACAAACTAGTTGCCTTCCGCAGGAACTCGTCCCACCATGATTGCAGGTATGTGATATCCGTTCGTAACTCTAGTGTAGCGTGGAGTGTACAAGGCTAAGTACGACGCCCCTGTTGCATATTGCAGAAGTTCGCTACATGGTGGCGTCTCAATGCGCTCGGGCTCAAACCCAAGTCATCACTTTGAACTCTGGGACCCAGGAGCCTGGAGAGACCTTCCGCAGCCGCCACAAGTAAAGCTCTTCAATGAGTACGACTTTACCCCTGTGCTTGAGGGGCTTGCCAGCATCGCGCGTAATTTCCTATGATTACAGTGAGACCCGACTGAAGAGTAATGGAAGATCAATTAGAGCTTACCAAGCATTCTTTCATCTCCTTTGCGATCTTGTGGGCCAAAACCTGCCTAGAGATGGGCTCGCTGTTTCGTGTAGATCTCCGGGACATGATCTGCCGGTTGTAAGGCAAGCAGTCTTCAAACTGGTCGTCGTGGTGAGTGAAGAAATTCTGGACTGCGGACTATGTACTGACCAAAAGCCTTATTGATAGTTTGGTCGAAGCCCCGTCAAGGGGCGCGGGCAATTGTCCATCCACAAGAGTGTCTAAATCCTTGACAAGCGCCTTGCACAATGAAATTCCACTATCGCTCGGCGCATGGGCCCAGGGTAATCCATCATTTCTAGTCCTACGGACTTGGAAATAGATATGTGGAGCACCCGAGTCCTCGGGGACGTGTCGCGATGTCTCGTACCGGAGTTGAGGTAGGTCCTCCATGATGGGCTGCATAGGTTCTTCAGGCTGTTGAGGATTCATTAGTGCCGCAACTGGACAAAGGACAAACAACTCGCCATTGGCTCTGTTTTGATGTGGACAGACGCGAACCGTTGGAGATCTTTCTTCTGCTCAATGGTCAGTCATATCCTACCCTAAGAAAAGATGATAAACTCACCATGCCCACTGCAGCGATGTTCAAAAGGTTATTTTCTGGGGCGGCTGGTGTATGGTTGGGGGAACGCATGCGTATGTCTTGGCAGTCCCAAAATTCGTCTGACGCGCGCTGATAGTTCCGGAATACCTCTTCCTCTTCGTATGAACGCTCCTGGAGACCGTGATGTGCCTGCGATTTTGGGAGATCACCGTAAGCCAATTTATGCATCCCATCAATATTTGTGTCTTACCGAAAACGGACTTCCTGCCCACTCATCGACCGGCAAGGATCTCGATAACCTGGAGGATAGACGTTCGTCAGGGAGACTTGTTCTGTTGTGATATGAGCTCATCGTTTGTGTGAGGGACAGGTGGTTGACCTCACTGCTGTGGACTCTTATATCAGACCCAGCGAGATGGATGTCAAAGGACGATGAAGTTCGCCGACGTAGGGGTCCAGGTAATTATCCAGACACTTCACCGTTTGCGCCGAAGAGCATCGCATCCCAACAGAAGCAGATGGCCTACGACGGGGCCTGTCAACCGGATATCCACAAGGACACGATTCCAGACATGAACTTTGCGGCGCCCCATACCTCTTGTGGGGCTGCGCGTCCCTCAAACATCCAAAGTCACTCCCACGACGCGGCGGCCAGTCGGCGTGCAGCCCGTCGCAGCGGCGACCCTAAGTGCGTGAGGCGTAGGGTGAGTGCGGTTCTTGCTCCGTAGTCCATGATAACCACAGCTAACTGATTCTTGGCTAGGGAACCCGGACTCAGAGGGAGAGTCTGAATCCGGGGCCGCTAACGTGCTGAGAGCTGCCTGATCTTTTGGATATCCCTTAAGTACCATACAGAGGTGGGCACGACACAGCCCCGATGAATCTACAAGGATCGCCTACCGAAGACGTCCACCAGGTCGAAACGGAATGCATCGCCTGCACACTCTGCGGCGCCCGTGTCGCGCCGCATCCTATCCAGATAGAACAGACATGTCCCCCAGAAATCCACGGTTCATCTCGTACGCGGGTGACCCAGGTCGCCGCCGGGCGTAGTCGCGGCGGAGGCACGACACATGCTGTCCCGCTTCGCCCGCCATCGAGCGAGCCCTATGCCCCAGCCAGTCACCAACATTCTAGTCGCCCGTACTGGATGATCGCGCATGAAAGGGACGTGGTCCTTACCCACCTGTCAGGAACTGCTCAGTCTTCAACAGAGACTCTTCCCTGTGTGCTGCGTACAGAGATTTCGTATTCCTTCCTAGCGAGGACATCCATCCAGATATCGTGATGGAATCCTGTAAACGTTGATAGTAAGGCCAATTTGAAGCATCCTGAGCCACAAGTTTACGAGAAGCTGTAGTCTATCCGGAGGGTTGCAGAAGCGGATCATGGATAACATGGGGTATGTACAGTAGGTACCGTCTTCGCCAGATATCCGGGTGGTAGGGTGCTCGGCGCGGCTATGATGCAGCTCTCCTGCCTCGGACGTGTAGCGTGTATCCAGCCCTTTTTATCCTTCGAGGTCGACAGCTTCTCAAAGGCGCAAGTAAAGAAGGTTGAGCGGCCGTTAGGAAGATATCCAGCGATTAGCGCGTCGACGTCGGTTTATCTGGATTACGGATCACTGGCATTAGGTCACGTGTGCTATATTTCGTTTTTCCGCCAAGGTGACGTTCAGTGGAGGGTAGATCGTAGACTCGGTCAATCACTGCGTGTATATATGGATAAACGGCATGTGGATGGAGTGTCATTAGTGGTTTGTTGTCCAAACAGAGCAATTATCCAATGGCTGGTGGCAGTCAACTTGCAGTGCCAGGTTTGATGAAGTCGGCCCGACGGTGCACGTTGCAGCGCGCCTAGGACGGACGTGGGCCACCTACAGTATTAGGCTTAAGCTTCAACATCTCATCGCTGTACTACGGGCGTAGCCCATCCCTTCCCTTGGTTGTTTCTCTCTCAGGCTTGCTATCAACGCCCGCTACACACGAAATGGATGGCCTCAAGATGTTCACGAAGTTACCTCAGAAGATTCCTGACCCCTTCAATCTTCTCGGCGACCAGCCAAAACTTGCGTTTCGGAGCCAGCCAGGAGGTATCGCCAAGCTAGCCACGACACGCGTAAGTCTAGGCACTGAGATCGCGAGGACACAGATATGGTAATGGGACATCTGGCTATGTGCAACTTTCACAGAACATCCCGGAGAAAGATCTCTATTGGGACCAGGTGAGTATGCGCCGACTCATGACGAGCTCTCATAGTGACTGTTTCCCCGATGGTAGTACGTCGTGCTCTTCGACTCTTCATCCGACGTCTTTACGCTCATTACACATAATGATGGTGCGCCCCCTCTCCCCGGTACGGCTTACCCTCAGAGCTGACTGCGACCTCGCCCATCATTCCGCGGCCATCCCGCTTGTACAGTGCGCCGCGCACTCAAGGAAGCCCCCGAGAACGTCGCAACCCTCGTGCGAGTCATAACCGCACGCCTATTCAACCTCGTCTCCGACCACACATTCCCCGCACCCCAGGCTTCATCCGTCACGTCCCTTGCATCCTCAATATACCGCACAGGCACTGGAGCCGGAGCCCAGCGCAACGCTACCAAAGAAGTCCTCAATTGCATTCGCATCCTTCAGCGCGTTCTCCCGGCGGTCTTCGAGATCGAGAGCGAGCTGAGCAGGTTCGAGCAGGAGGTCCTTTGGAAGCGCGCAGAGCTTGAACAGAGCACAAGCGGTGCGGGTGGACCTGCGGTTGAGGAGGCGAGTGCGCAGGCTCAATTCGTGATCGAGGATGAGGACGAGGATGATGAAGAGGAGGAAGAAGACAACTCTCATGGGCCGAAGGCTCCCCAGCAGACTGGTTCCCAACGGGCCCTGGAAAAGCCGAGGGAGACTCTGCCATCCATCGCGGAGCGGCTCTTCAGCTGTCTTATCGACTTGATGTTCTGTTGCGGCTTCACGCTGCCAACTAAGATCCAGGTCGACCACTACAAGATTAATTATGTTATATGGTGCGTCCATGCAGACTATCGCGTAATGAATGGTCCTGCTGACGCACGTGGGCGTTCCGTAGGGAGAAGGGCGTCGGCTCAACGGCAGACCCCGGACCTAGCCAACAGTACGAACAGAATAAGACCGAAGTCCTTCGCCTCCTCCTTGTCCTATTGTCGCGACAAATCTATGTCCCTGCATCAGGTCTATTCACCGCACCATCCACGTACACGCTCCATTTCGTTCAGCGTCTCCCACGACGCGATGTTCTCACCGTGCTGTGCTCGCTCATGAACACTGCTATGAACGCAACCCACCCAGGAAGCGCGAACGTCATGGGCACAGTCGCTGGGCGATTGCCGTATAACCATCTGCTGCTCAAGGGCGAAGATCCGCGGACAGCTCTGGTATCAACATGTTTCCAGGTGCTCTGTGTGCTGCTTGATTTCCAGAGTGGGAGCGCGCGAGACGTCGGTGCCGAAGGCCAAGCGTCTGGACCAACTGCGAAGACAAACGCGTTCAGATATTTCGTTGCAAAACTGGTAAGGGCGGAATTCAGCACTCTATGAATATCAGCTAAATTCGGTTCCAGCATCGGCCAAATGACTTCGCCTTCATTCTGCAAGGCACCCTTCAGATCCTTGAGGACCAGATGTCATCCTATAATAACCTTCTCCCCGGTTCCAAGAAGGCTGTGCCATATGTAGTCGAAGCAGGTTGGTGAAATCGCTTTCTTGTAAGGTGGGATCTTGGCCAATTTCAAACCGACAGTGATCTTCTTATGGAAGATGGTCGAGCTAAACAAGGTGAGGCTGTCCTTGCTGTTTCCTAAAGATGAATTCTGAAGCTTAGCCAGAAATTCCGTGCATACCTTCTCGACTCAGAAAGAGGCATGGACGTCGTTGCCTACCTTCTATGCTATGGACTTGAAATCAAGGACAAGCCTGGTAAGTAGGTCCTTCTGGCCGCACTCTGGACCTACTGACATATTTCTTCAAGAGCAACATGGCATGTGTCGAGTCTTATCATACCTGATCCAAAGCCTTTCTGCAGAATGCGCCTTTGGTGCGAGGCTGAGCTCGCCTATTCGTGCCCAGGTCCCGCAGAAGTTCGCGACAATGGGTACTGCTGGAGATTTCATGATACACGTACGTCTTTTTGTAACCGTCCATTGCGCCCGCGTTGAGGGTTTCTATTAGTCAGTATACTCCATGGTCGCCACAACATCCGGCAGCCTCACGTCCCTATATCCCGCCCTTATCATCGCCCTCTCCAACTCCGCCCCATACTTCAAGAACCTTAGCGTGACCTCCTCCGCTCGCCTCCTCCAGCTGTTCACCGCATTCTCGAACCCATCCTTCCTCCTGTCCGACGAAGGCCACCCGCGCCTGCTCTTCTTCATGCTCGAGGCCCTCAACGGCATCCTGCTCCATAACCTCGCCGAGAACCCGAACCTGGTGTACGGCATCGTCCGCGCGCACAAGCAGTTCGAAGACCTCGGCACGTTCACCCTCGGCCGCGGCCTGCGCGAGATCCGCCGCGTACAGCAGGCCAAGGAGGAGCGCGCACGGCAGCAGGCAAGCGGGGGCGCCGACAAGGGCAAGAGCCGCGCCCCCAGAGACGAGGAGGAAGGGGACCCCGCGGCGGAGAAGGCACGCCTGCTCAGCAGGGAGATGTCGCTTGACTTGCCGCGGGAGACGGAGTCAGTTGAGAGGCTGCCCGAAGGGGCGACGCGGGACGGCGATGAGCAGCAGCCTTCGACGCGGCCGCTGATGTCGCCGACCGCGGCGGAGACACCGGGGATCAGCACACCGCCTAGCGGCCAGGAAGCGACGGCGCTGTCAGAGAAGGCCAGGGGGAAGATGCGTGCGGCGGGTCGATCCTTATCGGGGGACATGACGGGGAGCTTGGAGCGGCTCGCTTCTGCTGGCGTCGGGAGGAATGGGTTCGTGCCGACGCAGGAGTGGGTCACCTCGTGGCATCAAGGGCGAGCTTTCTCTTTGGTGTTTTTATGTGGGCATGTCACTCATACGCGCCATTGCTCAGGCTGCCGTTGGACACGACGATGCTGGCGATAACGGAGCTCCTGCCGAAAGTGCAGAAGCAGCAGGCGGCGAGCGCGTCGAGCGCGAACAGCGCGATAATCGATATGCTGAGGAGCGCCAGCCTGGACGACATCCTACCCAAGGACACACCGGTGTCTCCAAGGAAATTCATGGTCAGTGTTGGTTGCATTTATCTTGCGTTGGAACGCCGTCTGACACCGCGTCCTTTCAGTGGTCAGACGCCTCTATAGTGTGGCTAACGTCGCTGATCTGGGGAGAGATCTACGTTCGCGGGATGACGCCGCTGGGGATCTGGAACTCGACAGCCGTTCGGTTGTTCTATGTCAAGCACGCGCAGGCGCAGCAGCGGCAGCTCACGGACACAGTGACGAACGTCGTGGGAGGGCTCCTTGGTCGTACGGACTCGTCGCAATCACTGGGCAGGCGCTAGTGAGGTAATCTCTTGTATCTCGGGTGGATTCTTGCGTAGTTTGTAGATCTTGCACTGTACATAGATGTATGCACATCACTTTTCTCGTTTCTTTGTACTGTTGAATTCGAAATCCCGTCTCAGACACGGTCACGTGGATGCAGGTGCTTTACCACGCAGCGATCAACACGGTCGCGCCTTGGTCTCTAACAGCCACCTCCATTCTGAGCCGCACGACAGCGTACCACGCGCATCGAGCTTTCCTCGACTGTTGCGATCAGCCTCATGGGTATATCGTGGCCATCAGTCAAACGTGAACAGAGATCATGATATCAAAGTGGATGGAGACCCGGTACCTTGCGGATCTCATAAGCCTCTCCATGTCTGACAAGGTCACTCTTGCTAAAGGTGCGTGTAAACGAAGTCTCAGTCTCGAAGCGCATTGCTGACACGATGAATGTAGCTAGCGTGCAGACTGTCTATGACCTCCTGCTCAAACCGCCGTCAGACCTTGCGAACAAATGCAAGGTGTGGCAGTTGAAAGATGTAAATCGGATCATCGACTTGGTCTGCAATGAGCTCTGCGATGAGCCAGTAATTCTCCGCCAGAGCCCACATCTAAAGGATGGCCAATTTACTACCGGCGAACCCCCACTGGACGAGACCCTTGGCGGAGGATTTCAAACAGGAATGCTCTGGGAAATTTGCGGGGAAAAGTAGGTTCTCTTCACCAATCTACCCCCGCGAGACTGACGATGACACCCCAAGTAACGCAGGCAAAACACAACTGGCACTCCAGCTCTCACTGGCAGTGCAACTTCCGAGAACGCTGGGCGGCGTATATGGCTCGGCTTGCTATGTGACAACGCGCGAGACACTACAAACAGAACGACTGCAACAGATAATTGACCACCACCCAATTTTGTCCTCAGATTCTTGCGGCTTATCGGACATTTACACCCTTAAAGCTGTCAACTTCCGCGCGCTTACTCGCATCCTCACTGACCTGTTTCCCACTTTCGCTCACTCACGAGCTGGTGCCGCCGGGACCAAACCCGCGAAGCTCCTCATCATCGACACCTTCACCGATCTCTTCGACTCAAGCAAGCACCCCGAATACGACGACCTGAAGCAGCGTGCTCGTGATCTGCGACAAGTGTCCCTCATGCTCCACCAGCTCGCGTCCAACTACCAGCTCGCTGTAGTCCTGCTTGGAGCTACAAGGACGTGCCACCCTCGTCTTGATGGCCAGGACCACTCTCCTGGAGAGCTTAGCTGCAACGACCAGGAGCGCTGGTTCTCGCGGGGGCACAGTCTTCGGGGAGAGGAGACGCACGAGGCGCTCCTGGGGCCAATCTGGTCGAACCAGCTGAACGTTCGCATCATGATGACCCGCACCCTCCGCACGCGCTCCCGCCACGAAGTCGATCCCAATGTGCGCAATTCCGAAGACGGGCGTGCGGCCAAGCGGCGGCGGCTCGACTCGTCCCACCCGTCCTGCTCTTCCTCGCTGCCTGCGGGGGACGAACAACTGGCGTTCCGCCACCTGAGCGTCGTATTCTCGTCCGTCGCACCCGCTTCTTCGTGTGACTACGTGATCCTCGAGCAGGGCGTCGTCGCATTTCCTCCGGAGGAACCGCCACCATCTACCTTCCTGTATGCGTCCCCCGCCGGGTCGCAGTCCGCCGGAACCCCTTGGAGTTCACAAATCGGAGGCCCTCCCCTTCCTGTGCCTACGCCTATGCCAGTACTACTTGCCACTGGTGCTATTGGGATGCCTGCCGTCGGAACGGTGGAGGAAGAAAACGAGGAGGAGTCGCTATGGCGGCTCACGCAAGAGCAGGGCGATCTATTCGACCAGCTGGATCAAGAGTTGGAAAAGGAGGTAGGGGCGGAGGAGGGGCCTCCTGCAGAGGATCACGGTTCTAGCTCGGACTCGGATTTCTACTGGAATGAAAGTTAGAGTCGGGACAGGCTAGTTAATGCTCTGTCGCATCATGATGGTCTTCGGGATTAGTATGTACTGGTATGGATCTGATGTGTGCCTATCTGTAGGTAGTGTTCCATGAATGGGCTCACCCTGCTCGTATCGAGGTCTGGTCAAGTTCAGCCGGATGTGGCCTTTGTGTGTACAGGGAGTACCGGCGATGGTTCGCGTCGCGGTCACATGGCCTCTGGCGGTTAATTGGCCATGGACACGCGTCTGAAGGGTTGCGCTTCGCCGCTTGCGACCGTGCGACCAAGATGCAGCGCTGAGTCAAGCCTGCTGCTGGTCTCCCAGGTCTTCTGGCAGTCGAAGACCTTTCTTTTCAATCCAACGCCCTAGATACCCTTCGGATGGACGCCTGGAAGCTCGCTAACCTTGCATGTCTCACCACAGCCCAGAAGCAAGCATTGAATAGAGGTGCGTGCAGTCCCCGTCTCGTACGACTCGAAGGGCGTGTTGCACTGACGACATGGACCGTTCATACCAGCTAAGATACTAAACGTTTCTGATCTTCTGATAAGGGAGGTCAAAGTAGTAGCCAAGAAATGCAGGATGACTATAGCCGAGATGGAGCACCTCATCGACTTGGTTTGCCAGGAATTGTTCCAGTCTCCACGTACCATCCGAGGGGTTGACCGCATTGGGGAAGAAGTCTTTACTACGGGAGAGCAGTACCTGGATGAGGCACTCGGAGGCGGCGTCCGAACAGGCATGGTGTGGGAGATAGCTGGAGAAAAGTAGGTGGGTCGCACGCCACCCCTCTGATAACTGAAGTCCGATCCCGTTGTTCTTGGGCTGGTCGCAGGAATGCGGGAAAGACCCAACTGGCCCTTCGGCTCTCTCTTACAGTCCAGCTCCCTCCCGACGAAGGGGGTTTATATGGCGCAGCCTATTACATCTCGACTCGCGACGAACCACAGGTGTTGGGGCGCCTCCAGCAGATGATCGATCACCATCCCAACCTCTCCTCGCATTCCTGTGCGCTCCCCGAGCACCGCACCATCTACACGTTCCCTGTGTTTCGCGATATCCTGCACGACAACGTCCCCAAATATGCGGAAGAGCTCTGCGCGAGCACCCCGGGCAGGAAACGCCTCAAGCTTCTCGTCGTAGACGGGGTCTCAGACCTTTTTGACAAGGAGAGGGACCCAAAGTACGTAGACGTCAAGTTCCGTGCCAGACACCTCCGCCTCGCTAGCTCCCTCCTCCACCAGTTTGCCAGCGAGTTCCAGGTCGCCGTCGTCCTGCTGGCGGGGACACGGGCTACTCATCCCCGTATCGATGGCGAAGACAAATCCCCTAGCGAGCTCCGCTACTCCGATCAAGCTCGCTGGTTCTCGCGCGCGTACAGCTTAGAGGGCGAGGATGCCAACGAAGCCATACTAGGACACATCTGGCCGAACCAATTGAACGCTCGTGTCATGATGAGCAGGACGACGCGCGAGCGGCCCCGGCACGAGTTGGACCCGAAGGCACGCAACCTTCAGCTCCAGCGGGTGCTCGAGCAAGGGGGAAAACGCGAGCGTTGCGGGCCAGATCATGGCCCGGAAGACGAAAAGCTGCCGCTGCGAAGGTTCAGCGTCCTCTTCTCGTCGGCGGCTCCGGCTGCCTCGTGCGACTATGCCATCCTGGACGGAGGTGTCATCGCGTTCCGTGCGGAGGGACAGCCTCAGTCAACCCCAGAGGAGTGGCCGGCCACGCTGCCGCCGACGACCGAGGAGCCTTCTCCGGAGTACGATGGTCCCCAGTGGGGACTCCGTCCTCCTTTGTTAACACCGTCTACTGAGCCCGGTGCATCGCAGTCGCCTTGGTACCAGCAATCGCTATCGTATGTCACCAACCCATCGTCGCGTCAGGTGACACCGCCTTCTTCTATTGGATTAGCGATGGCCGTTGACGATGAAGACGATGAAGAGGCATATTGGAAGCACTTCGACTGAGTCCAAGTGTTCTCCAGCACAACCCGCTCTGCTTTGCCATTAGCTATTGAAACGGATGGAGAATAGACTTGCAACCATTAGACATTGCCGAACCATAGACACTGCATGTACTTAGCATGGGTTAGATGCCTTACAACTTACAACACATACGGCTTCCCGGTCGACGAATGAAGAAGATCCTTGAGCTAAAGGTGAAACGCAAGCCACTTCTTCCGGTAGGGTTGGAGCCAGAAGAGAAGCGGTGTCTAGGTTAAATCTGCATTGTTCTGTCATGATGATCCCCTGCAACCCTCGCATTGCGATATACACAATATCATTGAAATCTATGAAAACGATCGGGAGGTACGCGTATCATACAGCGGATAAATAGCGGGTAGGGATACACTGATGCCGAACGAAGACATGAAGACAAGGAGTGGTGGCCAGCCGGCAAGCCGCACGGCTGCGAGGGATAAGAATACGAGACAAGCAACAGAAACACCTCCAACGGGCGATCGAACCGTAAACATGATCGTTAGACATTTTCTCCGGGAGTGATGTACCACTGGTTCCACGTCGTCCTGATCGGTGGCGGGGTGCGGAGCCGGCGCGGGGCCCTGGGGTCATACATCGGCCTTACGCTCTGCAGAGGATCGGGCGCCACAACACGACGGCGTTCACGGTCGCCAGGCTTGTGCACCCACATCTCCGGAGGCGTGCCGCGCTGAACAGCGACAATCCTTGACGTCGGAAGGAATCGCAGGTCGAGGGGGCGTTGCGGTCTCGGTGGCAGAGGTGGGGATCGCGGCCGCACGAGAGGACGGTTCACCCACCGGACGTTCCTGGATTCGTCGAAGTAATCTTCGCGCTTGACCTCCGCATCGACTATCGAAAGGAAGGTTTCTATAGAGGGGTCATGAGATGCAGTTCTCGTACATGCTGCAGATTGCTTGAAACTCGGGAAGACTCACCGAAGCCGATTGCGAACCAAGTCATAAGAGCGAGGGAGATCGAGACTAAACATACATAGGCCACGTTTGTCGCACCAAGATTTCTTGCCAGCCCGCCCAGATCGTTGGGGTTGTCGGAGCTCGGAGTGATGAGTTCTATGAAAACAAAAATGCCCTTGACTAACGAACGCGGTAATGTTGGAGGCCCCAAGTCAGTGCCCAAATCGACACTACGTCAAGCCGAACGCACTCACCAAAGTCCAAAGCCGCCAAAAGTATCATCAGGAACCTTCCAGCGTACTCCAACTTCCAGCTCAGGGATGTCCTCCAGGCGTGGTAACACACGCAAACGGCCATGCTGGTGGGAACAGTCAGGACCGATAGGAAGCTCTGTATCGAAGAGGACGTACCGAATTAAGAGCACGGCTACTACAGTCACTTCCAGAACCCAAAGAATCACTAGTCCACCTGGAATGCATAACGTTCAGCCACGATCTATAACCAGAGATAGCTGGAAGCTTGCACTCACGTTGGTCTTGATGGCGTAGCCATAAAATCAAAAAGATAGCCATAGACACGGAGTGGATCATGAGCAAGTTGAGCCCTTTGGTCGAAATATCAGCAAGAGCTACTAGGATTCCGAAGAGAGTTGACGTTGAGTACTCACAAATGAAGAACTTGACTGGAAGTTTGAATAAGAACATCTTTCCTTGCTAGGTTGACCACAGCGGCGCAGCGCAGATTCAATGCGGTCCTGAGGAGAATCAGCGCTCTGCGCCTTCGTTCAAGAATAAAGAAGGGTGTGTTGGAGGAGATTGAGAGCCGTACAGGTCAGCGAAGGGCGACCTGGAGTATATAACAATCAAACGCTTGAGCCACTTACCACCGACAAAGCAACCCTGCGCGTCCACAGAATGCCGCTTGGCGAAGCGGACACAGGGGGAATGGCAGGACCAAAGCGTCACTGTGGTCAGTACTCCAGTAGCGGCAAGGCGAAGACGGCCGCTGTTCGGTGCTGCAGTGCTTCATACGGGGGGACAAAGGGTGCCAAAACTCGGGAGTCTGCAGACAAAGTGAAGTGTCTCAATACATGCACATTTCTGAAGACAAAGCGATTGTCATACCGCATTACCCAAAGTACGATTCTAGACCTAAAACAAACGAGGGGAGGCCTTCTGATTCCGCGAGGGTACGGAAATGGGGGTCATCGATCAGAATGTCTGACGGCGCGTACTCGAAACCTCAAAATTCGAGATCCCGCCGATCTCACTGTCGAACATTATCGACGCGTAAGCTTAAGCACTGAGGCCTGAGATTTGACGTACATATACGAGCTATTGAGGCTAGGAGGTTATCTGAAGCCTATGTCGAACGGTGCATCTTGAAAATCCGCGCGGCTGAGGCCTAGGGGCAAATTGGGAAGGGTCGCCCGTCTTGTAATGTCTGCGCCCCATCCATCCTGATCTACGACCATGATAACCTGGAAAGCAGAGCGCGTCATTAGCTGGGACGTCGATTTTCATTGAGCCGTACGTGCCACTACTCATATATTATAATAGACCCGCGCCGAGTCAACGGGCCTTAACTTAAGCTTTAGTACCAGCGGAAAGCGTATCCCAGGACGCGATTCAGTCAAAGGAATCGAAACCACAGACTGGATTCCAATCAGGGCAGATGACATCTATAAGGATCCTACGACGCAAGAGTGACAAGACGGCGAGCCAGACAGTTGTGGCGGCAGACACAAGGCAGACAAGCCCCAACTTGCCCAAGCCAGAGACAGCACACTGCTACAGCCTGCCGGCATCGGGTCGCGATCACGGATGCTCTCACCCTGATCTCACCTCTCTCGGGTATTAGTATCGGTATCAGACTACAGACGACATTATTTTATCTACCACGAATAACCCATATACATTCTTCATTATTCCATTCATCGAGACGATCTGAAGATACAAGCTCATAAAATACAGTACGCTCATCCGAACGAAGCAGACCGGATGGCGGCGATAATCAATCCGGCGTATGCTTATCTGGAGAGGGGAGGCGTCAAGACGAGACGGCAACGAACCGCGGAGGGCGGACGGTGGCGGCGACAAGGATGTAGTAGGGAACAAGTAGGAGGGGAAAGGAGAAGGGAGATATCCCGGTTACGTGTGCCGACGGTATCTATTCTGCTAACCGAGTCCGCGTCCGCAAAGATGACAAAACGAGATTAGGAGACATCCACAACGACGACAAGAGACCGCAGGACACTAGTGAGCGCATCGGGCGTGGCGTTCATGATGAGCCGAACGTGTTCTCGCCAGAGTAGCTGACATATAGGAAGCCGTCCTCGTCCCTAATAGGGCGAGCGCCAAGCGTCAGCATGCATGCAGCAGGTGAGGCCCACTGCGGCAGCAGCAAGGAGACGATACGCACTTGTGCTCCTCGTATATCGCGCTCATGAGTGCTGCTGTTGGGGGCAGGACCTCGTCGACGAAGATGAAGATCGCCTTCTCTGGTGCGAGCTTGATACGCTTCCGGATCACGTACACGAACTGGCCGACGGTGAGGTCCTACATCGGGACGATGCAGGTTCAGCATACCCGCCACAAGCACGTCAGGAGAAGAGTACGCACTGATGGTACCAGATACTTCTTCTTGTCAATTGTGGGGATGTCCGTCTTGTCTGCCTTCTCGCAGATGACCTATAGGGTGATGCACCATGCGCAGCATGCAGCCGATAAGTGGGCAGGGTACGGGGTACTGGGGGTATAACGCACGGGTATCCTGTCAGGGTACTTCTGCCTGATGCGCTCTGCCTCCGCCTTGCGCTTGTCTGTGGTAAACAACGGTGGATGAGCTGAGATCGGACATCAACGGGTGTGCGCCACACACCGAAGGGGTGCTCATCCTTGAACTTGGACCGCATGTTGAACGGGATGGGAAGTCGGTGGAGTGAAAGGGTTGTGTAGATAGGGCTGGTGGTGGTCGAAGAGAGAGAGAGGGCTGCAGCAAGATGACGACGACGAGGAGCCTGAAGTAGTCGGGAAGGCAAGAGCCTCTGCCCAGGTTGGCGCGACCGAGCCGCGTGACTCGATAAACACGCCACAACAACGCGCAAGCTCGCCTGATATGGCCACTCCACGGTCCCGCACTCAGGCCTCCCAGTCTTGGGCTCTCGACGCATTAATTCACTCATTCACCCAAAAGGCGATGCCTCCGGCAGCTTCAATCGTTCATATCGCCGCAACGTTGACAAATTGGGGCGCTCGGGCATGTGGAGACATGCCGATTACTCCCACCGACACGCTCCATATACAGTCCCGGCTGCCTTCACAGTCGGTCTCGAATCAAGATGACGCATGAATGCCGCGCCCGCGGTGTTCCCAAGTCATGAAGATAAGGCACGCCGTCGCCGCGGGAGTCTAGACACGGCGGAGGATGTTCCTGGCATGGGGATCTCCACCCAAATTGTGTAACAGATGGGCGGATAGTGGTCAGATTAAGCAAAATATTATACAGCGACATACACGTCTATCATCCTAAGGTAAGGAGAGCAAGGAAGAACGACTCAGAATGCCGCAATGAAAGGGAAGCAAAAGTCTAGTTGAGGGTCTTCCCAAGCCGAGCCAAGTGGTAGTTGATAGTCGGTTTATGTTTTCTTGTCGGCGCAGGCTGGGGATTTACTTAGGGCCCATCCTCTCCCTCGACTCGTGTAAGAATACTCACAGCACTACGCATGCAAGACATGAGTGCCTTGGCAGACTCTGCACAAGCACCGGTTGACATGATGTCGTTGGTGGCCGACCAGCATGCCAGCATAGCTGTAAATTGCGGGGTGCACGGCCGAATAGCGGCCACTACAAAAGGTAGAGAGCTGCATGAGTGGCCACGAAAACATCTCCGTAGTGAAGGTAAGCTCACCTTGACGCGGCCTGACCTTCAACTTCTCAATGTGCATCTTGTCTTCTCACCGAGCAACCCCAAGTATGGCCACGATACCGCACCAAAGGATTGGAAGGGCCAGACAAGCAAACGACGAGAAAAGCGGGCGAATGAGCTCTCGAGGACCTCAAAAATGAGCAACAGCAGAGCACACCTGAGACAGTCTAGGGATCGAGGCGAGGTGGCGGGCAGGATTATCCAGGCTGAGGATTCTTGCTCGAAGGTCGCCAACAGCGAAACCAAAGCGAAACGGACCGTGGACCCCGGTCTAGCCACGGCCCGCTCCGGCATCATCACGTGTTTCCACGTAGCTCTTAGCTGTAATGGGCGCCTTCCGTTGGGGGATGGAATCAGGAGGAAACGCCCTCATCTCCTCTTCATCCTCCTCGCCGTCTCGGCTCCACGCCGCACACGACCTTCTTGTAGTCGCCGCTTGGATCCCTGCTGCAATGGCCGCGAGGACTGGGTTTAACAAGAACAACTCCGGTACGTCGCTTGTTGGGTGTCGTGGCGTCCCGAGGAGACTCATTCCGGGCACCAGCTGTCAAGCGGATTATGCAAGAGGCCAGGGAGCTTGCAAACGACCCATGTACGGACTATGCTGCTGCACCTCTTGAGGTACGTTAACTATCTAATACGTCCATATTGACTTGATTTCAACCGCCACCTCCCCCCCCCCGCCCCAGGATGATATCTTCGTGAGTTCAAGGACACCCTCGCCTTACTGCCGAAGGCCTAACTCCTGGTAGGAATGGCATTGCACCCTCCGAGGATCCCCTGGCACGGAGTTCGAGGGTGGACTCTATCATTTCCGTATATTGCTCCCCGCCGAGTACCCCTTTCGCCCGCCCGCCATCATGATGCTCACCCCCAACGGCCGCTTCGAGTTGAATACCAAGGTAAACCCCCCTCCCCGTCCACCACGTGTTGTTGTTGTAACGTCCCTCACTGAACGTTATTTTAGATTTGCATCAGCTTCACGAACTGTGCGTCAGGTTTCAGCGGCGGTGCTTCTGATTGCATGCTCAACGGTTTCTGCAGATCACGAAGAGCTCTGGCAGCCGGCGTGGGGGGTGCGGACTGGTGAGGATTTACTGCGGCCGGTCGCCGGCTCCTTCGTATTTGGTTCACTCAACCTTCTCCGCCACCAGCTATTATTGGTCTGCAAGGCTTCTTTCCCCTCAAGGGAACCGCTGCAGTAGGCGTCGGTGCTCTCGAATACCCCACAGCAGAACGGAAGCGCCTCGCCACGTTGTGTGTTACCTATCTCTTCCACGCCTCCGAAGCATAAAGTGACTCACTACTGTCCGCAGGTCGCGCGAATGGACATGTCCGCGTTGCAACAGCACCAATCTTGAGCATCTACCTGACCCCCCTCTCTCCGACGGCAGCGCATCTTCGTCATCGTCGTCAAGTGAACCTTCGTCCGCCGAGACTTCGACGTCCGCACCTTCCCCAGCGCCTGCGTCCGAATCCTCCGACAATGTCACCGCCGTGTTGGAAGCCTCTGCAGAAGCACAGGTCACACCTGAAGAGAAAAGTCAGCCTCAGGTGCAAGCCCCCGCACCAGTCATTCATCGTCCCATCCCCCTCATCGCGCCAAAACCGACGCGACCGCACGCACAAGCATCACTCGTCACACAGTCATACATGCCGCCGCGGACACCTGTCACACAGCCTGCCAGCCGTCGTGACACGCCACAGCCGGCCCTCGTCGCCGCTGTCCGACAAACCCCACGCCGCCCCCCAGTCCTGTTGGACACTGCCATCTGCGTCATATTGGTCCTGATGTTCGCGCTCATTGCACGCAGGTTCCTGTGAGCAAGAGGATGTTTGACGCCTAATCCTCTCTGCGTTCGTTATTATGCAGGTATTTTTATGACCCGGAAGCCCCGCATAGTTTTCGGTGGATGTATATTAGTGTAGTCTAGTCCTTTGTCTTTGACCTCGTCTTCCCTCTCGAGTTTATTATGTCATGTTTCTTGTCTTCGATATCGCACTTGCATGATACTGGCACGAAATATCTTGGTTTCAACAACCATCCCCCGATTGGTCGGACCCGTTCGCAATGATAAGCATTATATTGAGAACAGTAAGAAGTACAACAAAACCGCAACATTGCGAAGAGCGCATGAGACTTGTGACTGACAGACCGGGAAAGCGTGAAGCTCTGTCCGCACTACTTCTTTTTCTTCTCGTCGCGGAGCGTCGCGACGATGAGGTCCTCGTCCTCGAGGTTGTACACCGCGATCGTCTGCGTGTTCGTGAGCATCTTGCCCCCGTACGACACGCGGATCATCGACACCCCCACGGTGCTCCCCGTCGCGCGCACGATCCGGTCCCGCAGCGTCGAGACGAGCGTGTTCAGCGGCAGGTCCGGCAGTGTCACCACGCCCCCGTCGAACTTCCACTCCGGCCTGGCTGGCTCGTTCGGGAGCTGCACACGCAGCGCGATCGGGTGCGGGTGCATGCTCAGCCAGTCCGCCTCCGGGTACAGCGCGCCGCCCGGCAGCTTCGCGACGCGCTGCCTCTTCGCCGGGGGCGCGCCGTCCGCGCCGTCCTCCATCTCGTCTGCACTCCGCACCATGCCCGCCTGCGGTGGGGTGTTGGCTGGCATCGGTGTGGTCATCGCCGCGGCGCGTGCGGGGTGCATCATGGGAGCACCGGGAGGAGGGGGCTGGTAGCCGAATGGTTGGGCGGCGTCCATGCCTTGGTAATGCAATGGCGGAAGCATGACAGGGGCGGGTTGAGGAGGGAACAGAGACGGGGGCTGAGGACCGGACGAAACGGTCGCTGCGGAGTAGGCGTGGTTGGGTACAGGAACGCCTGCACCCGTAGGTGGGGCGGGGAGGGATGCTGGTGCGGGCGGTAATGTGTTGAGGGGGGCGGGGATAGCAGCCGGACCGATACCGGGACCGATGGCATTGGCTTCTTGTCTGGGAGCAAGAGGTTAGATTCACCTCGCGGACAAGGGAGGAAACTACGCACGGTCCAAGACCCTTCGCACGATGGATGGCGGCGATTTGCTCGTCGATGTTGGAGTTCGTCTGATACCTGTCGAGCGTGTTCGCCTTCGACGCAGTGTGCCCATCCCAAACGTCCTTCTCGCGCTCCCTCCGACGCAATCGCTCCTCTTCCTCTTCTTTCTTTCGCTTCTCTTCGTCCGCCTCTGCACCGAAAATGTCGACACGGGTACGCGCAAGGTTCTTGAGCGATGATACGACGTTGGCACCCCGCAGAAGCTCGGATGCCTGCGCCTTGCGAGCCTCGAGGACATCACGCTGTGACTTCCACTTGGGATCCAGCAGTTCGATACGCATGTGCTCTTGCAACTCGTCGACGGGGATTTGTTGACCACAAATAGTACATGTGGTGAGTTTCTCTCCGCCCTTCTTGGAGACTATGGCCTGGACTGTTAGAAAATTTATCAACGACAGATGAGCTTATAGGAGACTCACGCTTCGGGACATAATCCGTCCGAATCTTCATTGGGCCGCCAACGTCCAACGAGCTCGCCTGGACAGCCTTCGCTCGCTCAATCTCCATCTGCCGTTCCTCCTCTTCACGACGCCGCCTTTCCTTCGTCTCGTCGTCCTCATCGTCACTCTCCTCCATAATAGCGTCGTCGTCCTCCCGAGCAGCAGCAGCCGCTTCAGCCTCTGCGGCGGCTTGGCGTGCACGGTGAGCCTCGACGTCTTCGACGGTGGTCTCCATGATCATCGCCGCCATCCTCTTCTGAGCTAGCGTCATGTTCTCCACCTCTTGCACGCTCATAGGCGGCGGCAACTCTGAAGTGGCGTCGGCAGCGGTGAACTCAATGGTTTGCACGATAGCGTAGTCATGCCAGTCGATCTCGGCGAAAGCAACTATGATGTGATCAGACATCATGAACATTTGGAAAAGGCATCCGAACTCACCTCGCTCGGCCTCTTTATCGTCCTCGCGCTTCTTGTCCTGCTCACGTTTGACTTGCTCCCAGCGCGCGCGTTTCCTCGCCACCTCGAGATCCTTCCACCGAGCACCTTCTTGTGTACGCTCCTTTAGCTGCACCAGCGTCTCCTTACTAGGCAGGAGGACTTTCGAGTACTGTTCGACCAACCTGTTGAAGTACCCAAACAGCGAGTGGGTCGGCCGCAAGAAGTCAAACTGGTAGTTCCTTCCCTCCCGCGCCGAAAGTGCATTCAGGAATGGGCGACCTCTCCGTGCCGTGAACAGCGCGGTGAGCTTGATAGTATCCCTGTTCAACAAACATTATTTCAGTATTGCACGCTTTCGACATATGGAACCCGATGAGACGCACAGATCAATCGCAGTGACGTTTGGGATGTTCAGAATGAATTCTGGCACGGGTGGTTCTTCTCCCATATCGACGGGGGCCACCGGCTCAACAAGTTTCTCTTCGACCTTCTCCCCTTCCTTTGGCGCAGCCTCCTCGACCTCGCCGCGGACGACCTTGTCCATGCGGTGTCTGTAGTATGCATGGTAAGGATCCGCTGCGTTGAGGAACGCAAACTTTGGGTCCTGACGCTGGTTCTCGCGGATCTTCTCCTCAAACTGAGGCGGATTGGCGGAACGTGCGACGAAAGCCGCGGTACGGTCAATGACGGCTGTAAGTCGAAGGAAACAGAAACGACCTTAGCACGCAGAACAACGCATACATACCGTAAGGAATTCGACTCACACTTAATCTCGGGAGGGGGGAGGATAAGCCCGCTGGCGAACTTTGGTTCCTTTGGCACTCCATTCGGACCGTCTAGGCCTTTCCCCGCTACGATATTCACGTCTCCGTCCAGTGCCGGAGGTAGTGGCATCGCCTGTGTAGCCACGCTCATTTTGCAGCAAGAAGGATGCTGGAAGGTAGTGAAGGAAAGTAATGGCAAGAGGCAAGGTGTACCACAGCCGCGGACTGGCCGTGGCGTTCTTACTCAGACGCTCATCGTATGCTTAGTCAGCTTCACATTTCCTTTCTCGACAGGCACGCTTCTGTGGACAGCGACCTCTACCTTCCATCGCCTGAGAACTGAGAACATGTTCGGGGCGTTCAGACCAACACAACCAAGCTTCGTGGGCCTTCTGTGGTACGTTATACACTGATATCCTATGTCTCTGTTCGCTCACCAAGCTGTATCCTGTAGGAAGACGCCGTGGAAGCTGTCACGTACACGGAAGGCCAACGTCCGTGCTCGTCTGAAACAGGTGGATTCTGTTATTGAGGCGGTCAGGTCGAGTGGAGTTCAATGCAAAGCATTGGTACGTGGTTCCCCATTCGGCGAAAGGTTGCGTCTTACGCACTTGTTATCGCCAGGACAAAGCTCTAGAGCTCCCGAAGGAGCATGAGATGCCACCGCGAGACAAGTACACGGTCTTTTCGCGACATGCTAAAGGTTACCGGAAGGGCATTCATAAGGTTCCTAAATGGACAAGAGTACGTATCTTCCGCTCCATACATGGCCGTTTATCCCGCTCACACCTCGGTACAGTTGACACTGAGAACAAACCCTAAAGGTTTCTAGCACTATTCTCGTCTGCTCGCTGTATCCTACACTCGATTACTATGGAGGTTCATTGCAAACCATCCTTTGTGGCGTAGAAGACGGAAATACGCATATGTCGGAACGCATAGGTAAGGTATGCTTCTACAACAACACCAACTGGATCGTCCCCTGCTTCAAACCGCCGAGGACTTTGGGGGCACCGAGTACTGTCCTGAAAACCTCATCCCGAGTCTCCGGGATGTCTAACAACGTGCGTTTCTTGAGGTCTCGATATGATATGTCAAGGATGATGTGAGTGAGAGCCGACGTAGCAAGAGCATCTAAGTCATGCATAACGTGAGCACGCCATGGACACTCATGGAGCAAAAGACGGTAACTTACCGGTGTCACACAACAGCTTGCCTAAGCGTCCCGGAGTACCCACTGCTGCTGCTATCTTCGTCCTCTTCAAGTACGCGACATGTTCCTCGAGCTTGAAATGCTTAGCGAACAATTTCGCGATGTCACCGCCCTTCTCCCCTCGGAGACGTTTATCTTTGAGCACTCTGGTAACATCCGCCACCCGAAGGGCTGCTCCAGCAACGAAAATCAGCGTCGGCGCCCCATTGTTCTTTGGCCGTTGGCCCATACGGGTACGAAGTGTGGGGACCACTGGAGTGGGGTTGGTAAGCTCGAAGCAGACGAAGGGTCGAAACACTGCGCACTCTTGGTAATGAAGTCCACCAATTGGTCCAAGTTCCTTGAGCCCTCCCATGCGCTCGTGTCCGCTATGGAACTCTCTATCTATGCGGTCAACATTAAGAAGACAAGTAGATGAGACATATCTCGGTACTCACCGGGTATTTGAACATCCGCAAGCTCGATACCAGACAGCTTAGAGAAAGTCTTTGCTTGCATTGATGTGATATAGTCTGCAAGCAAAACAGGAGGTTGTGCGGACACTGAGGGCGGCTCTACAGATTCCACGCTTTCGACTAACTTCCGTTTCTACGGACAAAGCATAGCAAGAGATTGAGAAGATAGGATAGGGATCTAGAGAACTTGCCTTTGCCTTCCGCTCCTTCTCCTTTGCTCTACGTTTCCGCTTCTTCTCCACAGCGGCATCACTCTGGGCCTGGCTTGACTGTCCAGCACCATCATCTTCCTCCGCGCTGAGAAGCTCTCCGATTTCCTCAGTCTCGGGAAGGTCCTCTTCCTCGGACATCGCTACGAGGTCGTCGAGAACGAAGTCATCCTCAAGGTCGTCGCCGTGCTGCATGGTCGTAGATCCAGAGCCGTTGAGGACGTGGGGGCAAGCCGCCAGTTGGCCCCAAGGTGCGAAAGGAGACGAGCCTGGGCGTCGAATGGCTCTGCGGGCAAGCACAAATGGAACGTCCGAAGGCATGCTGCAAAGCTTGCACAATTTCCGCCTGAGCGCGTGGTGGCGGCCCGCTAACACCGCACCAATCACGTCAATACGCCATCGGCGATAGCCACTCTCGATCTGGACGCAATTATGTAAGTAATGGCAAACAATTCCTCCCACAATCTCTCGTTTCATACCACTTAGTTAACATCCACATCGTAAATGCGCCTCAGCACTTTACAGCACGTGTGGTAAGTACCATGATGTTCATGACGTTCGGACGCACTAAGCGTCCTGGGATCGTAGAAGCACACGGCCGTGACCGGCCGAGCGTTGTCCTAGGGAATAAACTCGATTGCGCTTTCGCGGAAGCTTGACGCCTCCGAGGGCCTTGTGCACGACTCGACGAGTGCTTTGCGGCTATGCTCACCTGTGCACCTTCGAGGCCCCTTCCTGAAGGCTTGGACCTGCCCGGACTCCGAGTCGGACATCAACGTTTCGACGCCCAGCCGCGTCACGGTGCACAGCCGTCGAAAAGAGGCTTGGCCACTGGACTGCCACCGACGATCGTGTTCAAAGTTCAAACAGCGTTCGACTTCTCAGTCTAGAACAATGTTGGACTGCACCAACTCAACCTCAGTGATCTATGTCGTTAGGTCCGATCAACCCTCAGAAGTCCGTCTCAAGAATTTCCAGCGAAAAGTTCAATATCCTCTGGGGGTTGCATGCGGTCATGAGTTGAACCACACAGAGCGATGCACATGGTCCCACACGTACCTATCCGCCTTCCGCTGCCGAGCCCCGCTTATTTGTGATGCTCACCAAAACTCTGATGGACGATGTCCCGATCAGACCGCAGACATGGAGTGTGGCGTTCGACTGGCTGTATAAGAGCGAGGAACACGATGTTTTCGATTCTTCGGACCACACCTTCAGCTTCGCTCCCACATCCCTCTTTCTTTTCAATTTCTTGCAACGCCCTGGTTGGCAGTTATGAAGGTTCTTGCTTACGTCGCTCTTTTTGGCTACGCCTACGCCTCCGCCTCCGCCTTCACGATCAAGTTCCACAACAAGTGCAAGTTCAGTGCGTTGACCTTCCTTCACTCTTAGGCGCAAATCAGAGTTCTGACACCGCCACCGCCCCTCCCTCTCGCGAATAGCTGTTTGGCCCGCTGTTGGCAAGGCTTCCAATGGGCACCCCGACAAGTCCGTTTCGTTCGGCCACAAGCTCAATCCTGGTCAAACGGTTAGCTTCAAGGTGGATGATCACGCTCTGGTGAGTGGTGACTCCGTCTTTACCGCCAGCCTTTCCACTCACACCTGAACAGGGCATCCGGGCATGGGGTCGCACTGGCTGCAACTCCAAAGGTGCTAACTGCAAGACCGGCGCGTGCAAGGGGGGTCTGGTCTGTACCGATGCAGGTATCACTTCCCGAGTGCTCCTCTCGGAGTACGGTTTCGGCGACTTTGGCCAGTATGGTGGCAAGCGCACTGCCTGGGACCTGTCTCGTGTCGACGCATGTGAGTGCAGCTCGTGTTTCTCTGCGCCACCACGGTGATGTTACCTGAGTGCCAACGTTGATGATTGATGATGTTCCGCAGCGATCAACATCGACACGGCGCTCTCTTCGTCCGACGGGCAGGTCGTTGTCTGCCGCAAGTCGAACTGTCCGACGAAGCAGGCGTACAAGAACCCCACCGACTACGTCGCCGATCGCAACTCCAAGCTTGGCCAGACCTTCACCCACACCTTCTGTCCTTGAAACGCTTCGTGTTCAAGTTGGATGGGCATCTGATACCACACTATCTATTAATACCATTAATTGCACGTCGTTTCAAGGGGCAACCGCGTCCCAAATTGTTCGTACTAGGGCGTTGATACATTATTTCTGTGGTCCCCATACATGCAGACCAATGAGTGAAACGGCAACGGGATTGTGGGCCCACACTGCCAAGTATTGTTGTCACGGTAAGCCGTACCTGATCCAGTTGTTCGTGCTCTAGTAATTATCCTTGTTCTGACCTCCCTTCTAGCAAGGGGCCTCAAACTCAGAGCAGTGGAGGAGGTTGACTTGTCGTGTCGCACGTGCTACTTATTCCAAGGTATGTAGTCATACATGTTTAATGATATTGGAGAAAAGACGAATGTATACGCTGCCGTCTGCTCCTGCTGATGACAGTGTATTCCCGTCCGCACGCATGTGTTCCATGGAGCCCTGATGGGCGGTGAGTACCCTGAGATACGTTTCATCGCTAATCCTCCACAGGCGCACTGTCGTATCCCTCGAACCCGATGCGATGTACTTCCCACATGGGGAGAAGCAGGCCGTTGGCACAATGTCTTCCGGATGTCCTCCCAGGGTTGTGAGGAGAGTGGAGCTAGACGCATCCCAAATCTTGGCTGTTGGGGGAGCCGTGCGATAGCGAAGGCATATTGGCTTCCCGTCCGGTGACGGAACGCAACAGTCTTCAGCAGCTTATCGCGGGTCTTCCATGCAGCGCATGCTGGAGAGCGCGCGTGCCATTCGGATAGAAAGAAAGACATTGGGACACATCTATCCAGGATGGCCCCAATTGTGAGCGTTGCCGCGGTTGGTAATTCTACCACTGTTGCTTACGATTTGTTGCCTCGATCTTGAGCGTACCGCGTTCGTGCAATGTGGGAAACTGTCGTCCGATCTCCTGCGCCCATATGGCAGGGACTGCGAGGGCGAAGGTTTCGGCATGTGACAGATGAACTACGCAGTGTCTGGGGCCATTCCGAAGAACAGTCGACGACAGTCTCGATGACCCCAATTGGGAGTCGCAGTTTGAGCTTGTTCTTGAAGTTCAGACCAACCGCGCACCTACGTACCCCCCACTCGAACTCTCCGAGGAACGGTGGGGATTTGATCTAGCCACGTGGAATGAGCGCCTGCACGATGTCAAGGAGGTCGGGGCGCAATGGCATATGCATACTGTACCCTGCGCATGCATCTCTCGCTGCGTGCCCTTGTCTTCTTTCTTCACGCTCCAGAAGTTATCATGTCTCTGTCTAGTATACATGCGAGCGGCCTAATGTCTGTCGTATGTTGCATTTTCGATGACTGCGGACCCCGAGAACCAGCCTGTCGATGTTTCCAGGGCTTCCTGCTTCTCGATCTCATTCTGCTTGAGCTTCTCCTCGATGCCGCGCACGACATGGCCCCGGTTTTCCCTCGACGGGACTCTTGCCCTCGTTTGGCCGCACGTCTTTGCCATCGCCTTCGTCCTTGCGCTCCTTATCATTCTTAGGCGGCGTCTGCACACAGATCCCCCACAGTCGTGCGAAGACGAGATTGTCCCCGGCCCATCGATATCTCCTTCTCGCAAACGCCGCAAGGCTCGTGCCCGGCCGTCGCTACCTGGCGGTGGCGAGCATCATCCCGCGCGGCACACAGAGGAGGCGAGGTCGCAGGAGGATCCTGAGTCGAAAGCCAGCGAAGGCGAGAGTGAATACAGGATGTCAAAGCGCACCAAACAGCCGTACGAGGCGTTCCTTGTCCTGGACGTGGAAGGGACCTGCATCCAGGGATCGGGCTTTGGTTACCCAAATGAGATTATCGTATGTGCATGGCTGCGTCCGGGCCGTGCCTTCGTACTCACTGTATGTCTCGCTTGTCGCTTTATCCTGTAGGAATGGCCTGTCTGCCTGCTGCGGTGGAAGGATAAGGACATGAAAGGCAACGCACAGGAACTCGAGATCGTAACCGAGTTCCGCAGCTACGTCCGACCCACATGGCGTCCTCAGCTTTCGGACTTCTGTCTGGCCCTAACGGGTATCACACAGGTCAGTACATTACATATGTTCGCAACTCCCTCTTTTCAGCCCCGGCACGTTAGAAGGGTGCCGTTCTGGCGTGGCGGAATCCCGCGACCACGCGTTACGCTACTTGCGGAGAATCCACCCCAGAATTACGCTTCATGACTACCCAATCGCTTGTGCTGTGTCATTTTTACGCCATTGGCTGTAGGGAAGCTCAGAAACATAGTCTGGCCACCTTTCAATTGTACCTATCTTTGTATACTTCTCACCTTATTGGTGTTACGTGCGGGCAGCCCGTTGCAGCTGCAGGTGCATCGGACGTCCGATGAATGCATTCATCTGGTCTTCGCATCCGGAAAAGCATGCCCGTCCGCGAATCCTGGCGTTCGCTGACCGTTTCGTGCCTGTGTCCCTCAACGAATACTGATCGTCGCCCGACTGATATGACTTCTGACGCCTCACTCCCGTATGTTGCAGGAGCAAGTGGACTCCGCGCCCGCGTTCCCGGAGGTCCTGCAAGACTTCCAGACGTTCCTGGAGAAACATAAGCTCCTCGACGCCGCCGGGAATCGCCTCCAGCGCTTCTGCTTCTGCACCGACGGCCCGTACGACATTCGAGACTTCGTCGTGAAGCAATGTTTCATCTCCAAGGTGCGCTCGGTGCAAAAGAGCTCCGTGTTGCTGGCTGACCGTGGCGGGACGCTGGCGGCCGCCCAGGTCCCGTTCCACCCTGGCTCACCTTGGACATCATGGACGTTCGGCGGGTGGTCGGAGCATGGCACGATTCCTCCCCGACAACAGGCGCGGCCGAACGGCGACAGGTAGGCAATAGTGGTCAGCTTCTTGCAAAGGCTCAAGGAACTGAGGGCGGTGGCGCAGGCGCAGGCTGGCGCGTTCCCGCTGCCGAGAAGAGTAACATTCTCCATCTCCCGACAACTGCACGCGCTGGGCTTGGAGCCCTTTGAGGGCCGGCAGCACAGCGGAATCGATGTGGGTCTCAACTCAGCCATCGATGCTTACACGCTTCTCATGCTAATCTGCACCGCCGCATGGTACCGTAGGATGCACGGAATGTTTGTAGGCTGCTGATAGCGCTCGCGCGGCGGGGGTGGCGGCTCGAACCCAACACTCGCATTAACCCGAACCGGCGATGGCCCTGGATGGGCAAACGAGGGAAGGTTCTCGAGGAATACTATCCATGAATTCCGGCCCCGATGCAACTCATGGTCGTCCGCCACGCGCCAGTGTGTGCTCCCCAACCTTGAGTTGGGACTGGGCCGTGACCATGACTACATTATTCGCACTGTGGCGACATGGAGATGGACGCGGGTACTGTTGTACGATGGACGATGCGACGGACGATATAGCACAGAATGCCAAGCCCTGCGTTGTGTCTCATTCCACCCCTTCGTCTGCTATTTCCACCAAACGTCTCAGGCATAGGCCCGGCACCTGCGAAGTCCGTCCCCGGTGTGAGACGGCGTGGCCATTTGGGGCTGTGTTCCGACAGGGTGCGCCAGCACCCCAGAACAGTGTACCGGATCGCCAGAGATAGCGCACGTTGCATTGCTACATGCAAAAGTTGGACTTTCGCATCATATCGTTCGCGCGGGTATTGCCCCCGGTCGAACTTGGACACGTCGCGCGCGCACTACGGTTGCGATGGCGGTTTCCGAGCGCCATGGAGGTTTGAGCAGAAACGGAACTCTATTGCGTACGGAATAAAGTTAAACGAAATATGCGGTGTAAGATGGAGCGTTAAGGATAATGCGATGGTAGAGAGAGATTATGTACAGAGAGCCCAGCGCCTAACCAGTGTTCTTCGCCGTGTATTACGACCACGAGAGCTCGGCCCAGCCCGTAGAAGATGCGATGGCTAACGTGTTCGAGATGATCACTGGAAGAACAGGACCTCTTATTTTCCGCGCCTAACGAGGGAGACCGTGAAAGTACTCACGAAGTCCCAAAGGGTACCGAAGCACGGGATACCAGCTTCCTTGCACCCCTGTGAAACGAGGAGGCGGCGTGAGTACGGGAATACCAGAACACGGATGGACGCCGGCCGGCACGGCTGCACTGGTGCACAGCTCGCCCAGGACACCTGAAGCCTGAGCTTGACACGTACCTCCATCATCTCCGAGTTTCCGATGTAGTTGGAGGTGATGAACACAACTGCGGGGAGGGGCGGAGCGCCGGATTAGTGTCTGTGCGAACGACGGCGCGCGAGGCGCACGCTCTGTATAGACCGTATCCGCGTACCTTCGGCCTTCCAGTCGTGGTAGACCTGCCTGAGAACCTTCATCGTGTCCGGGCGCCCGCCGCGCACCTTCGAGTCCCAGAGCAGGAGCCGCTCGGGCTCGATGTGCCGATGGATGAGGCCGCTGATCGTCGGGCCGAACGTCTTCTCCTGGTCGGAGCCTGGTATTTCGCACACGCGGAGAGGGGGCGCCATACGAGCCATACGGGTACGGAGCCGTGGCGCAGCCGCAGCAGAAGGAAGAAGCGAAAGTCAATCTCAGCCACGTATACTCCGCAACGAGGGAAGAGGGCACGCACCAATCCAGATCAGATACCTAGATAGGTACAGGAAGTCGCACAGGAGCACGCACGCGGTCGAGGACGAGTCTCAGCCAGTCTTCTCCCGAGGGTGATGTGAGAAAAGACGTACCAGTAAGGGGATTGGATGCAGGTCGAGAGTGCGGCGCCGATACCAGTACCCGTGCAGATACGGATACCACGCTTGTAAAGGGTGGATGTGTTGGACACACCAGCGAACTGGTACCAAATCGAAAGTCAGTCAAGCAAATTGGGACTTGATCACGCGCTCGAAATCGAACCTTGAGTTCACGGGTCCACAGCGTCCGAGGGGGGTCGTTGACGAGGCTTCGTGTGAAGTCACCTGTAGAAGAGGTCTCGGAGGCCGTTTTTGGAAGGTGGAGGACTGGCATAACGCACCCTGCACACCGCATATCATGTAATGGTACTTCGCGTGGGGGCCCTCCCTGAAAGTGGTAATCGTCAGCCCAGGCGTACAAGACGTACCGCAAAGCGTGAACACGACACGTACGAAATGATACCAAAGGCGTGGTACTCCTTCACAGCGCTGCGACTAATACGGCCGAGCAAACCCTGCTGCATCCCACGGCGGAACCGTACAATAGCCACCTTCGGCGACGGCTGCGAACATCAGAACGCGTCAGCGATGACACTGACAAAAATTACTAAATTCTAATCACCAGCTCGATATCAACCGGGACTTCGCGGGTGCAAATCCAAGGCAGAACGATCCAGGTTGTCATGCCCATAACATACCAGAAGTCTTGTTGCCGCACAAGATGACGGCCGTCGGGCACCCATTGCCTCGTCGTGGTGTCGAAGATGTCGCCCATGATCGTGAACGCCCCTGTGAACAATCTCAGCCAAGCCGACACGGCTGTGCGAAGGAGTCACATACAGGTCATCAACAGCGCAGTCCAGCCAACGAAACGATGGTGGCGTTCGAAGACGCTGTAAGGGAGCTCGTGAGGCGATTTCCGCCAAAACAAATGCAAAAACCGACTTACTTGTGGTGAGTGTTGCGCACCCATGGGAACGCTGCCACAGCAGTCACGATGACCGCAACGTTTGTGGCCAGGCCAAGAGCGAGGATGGCATTGTTCTCGTTGAGGTGGTTCTCGCACGTCATGACCACCTTGTAGGTCAACCAGATGATACCCGAGATGGCGCAACCGGAGTGTATACCGCCGAGATGCTAGAACAGTCGGCACAATGAATATCTGACAGAAGCCAAACGCCACTGAATCCTTACCTGAAGGACGGAGGTGCAGCCCAAACGCCACCACAGCGGAGTCCACTGAACACAAAAGTTAGCGGTTGAAATGCGGCGAATGCTACGTCGCCCATACCTTGGCAAAGCACGTGTTGACAAACCAGTACAGACACCGTCCAAAGATCTCGTTACGCATGAGGATAGAGAAGTTGAAGTTGCCGACAGCGAATGCGCCAGCGAAGTGTCTTGCGTATGGCCAATGACCCGAGACGGCGAAGCCGAACATGATCATGTTGATTGAGAAGGCGATAGTGAAGAGTTTACTGTCGCGATATCTGTAAGTGCGTATACCACATCGAAGTGCCAAACGACTTACCGATATGTGTTGTACCACAGCTTGACGATGATGGTCTTGGATGCTGGCCTCCTCTTGCTGGACGCCTTCATCGACGCGAAAGGATCCTTCTTCACCTCGGGGGCAGAGTAAACTGCGAGCGCCTTCTTCTCATCCGGGAAGATGTCCTTCTTCTCGTCGGACGAGACACTGTGAGGCTTCTTCTCGACAGGGAAGGCGGTAACTTTCTCGAGGGTACCCCTCTCGGCGTCGTCGTAGGCAGGAGCGGGGGAGCGGAGTTCGGACGACATGATGGGCAGCGCCGAGCACTTGAAAGCCGTGCGACGAACGAGGAGAGTGGCGAAGGCTAGTAGCAGAGTCCAAAAGATAGACCGCTACACGGGACAGGGAGGGGTCGCCCAATCCGACAATAGTCCCCCGGGCCTTTATCCATCCTACGAGCGCGAGCCAGGAACGGAGTGTGAGATCTTGGGTTGCATCTGGCGGGCACGTCTAGGGAAGAGTCACCGCAGATAGGCAACCCGGCAGATCCTTCCTCGTACCCGGAACGGGACGTGTCGCACAGGCCCGTGTGGGGGCGCAGACCCAGCTCCGCGGTGAGAATGTGGCTCCCACAGGTCCCGAAAATTCCACGGGCGAATAGGAAGCCCGCATGTCCTAAACCTCGGGGAATGAATGGGGCTGTAAATTGACCTCGTCATTCAGCCGTGTCCTGAAGGCATCGCCGCAAATCCCCCATGAACGTCGGGATGCCAAATTGACAAACGTCAATGTCGGGCTCTTTCACGCGCTCCCATTTTCTTGTCAGGTGGCGCCGGTGGGC